>JAECUM010070402.1:0-19233 GCA_016617855.1 Megalonaias nervosa | reverse complement strand
ATATATATATATATATACCCCAAAACACTGTCATTAATATGGCTCTGTCGACATTATTATTTTGACTAGTTACATGTTTACAGCTTTGGATCAATATAGGTAGACGAGGAAGACAAAATAAGCAAAAGGAGTAATCAGCATTGATAATGTGGTTAGAAACATTATACCCTGATAATACCCTGATATCACAATGACATACAATTAGGAAAGACTTAATTTTAGTATGAATTATTGGTATATATTAACGAATATCTCTTACAGATGTTCAACTAAAACTATTTTTAAATTGCTGATTTCTAAGGAAAGCTGTGGGATTTTTTCAGCGGGCAGGTAAACATAAGTATGAGTCATAACCTCCGCTACTTAAGATAGTCGACTTTATCTGAACACCGGGCAGAATTCAAAACAAAGATGATTATTTCTTTCGTGGACTCAAACAAGACAATTTACCCAATCTGTTACATTTGGAAGTGGTCTCGGAACAATGCACTGTTCCAAGTTTCTGAGAAAAGAAGAATAAACCCTAAAGAAACAATTAACATCCAAACACAGAAGGGCCGTAAAGAGCGATCACGGGCCCCTTACGCTCCCCTCCCCCTCCAAACTTTGTCGTCCCTGGCCCATACACACCACACGGAGGCAGAAGGGTTAAAAAGTCCAGATATTAGAGCACATGTACGTTATTTGCGTACTGCAAACATCGTTGAAAAGCTGCCACAATGACGCATATTTGATATACAATGCACTTCTTTCTTGGGATATTTTGTCAGTGTTTGTGGAAGCTGGCGAACGTGTATTATATTAAAAAAAAACAAATAAACTTTTTATTAATACATCCAGTTTTGTTGAGCAGCTAACAATTATACCAAGATTCACACAACATTTTTAATGTCAGCAAGTGATGTAGCATGGTGAAAACTAGGGTGGATGATGAATTCCATACAATCTCCGTTCGTCGAAGAAACAGTTTAATAATCCAAACTATGTACCCGTTTGTAACTTTGGTTACAAATAATTTTGTAACTGTAATGTAAATCCAACAGTAAGAACACAGTGAACGCGATATTGCATGGTAACAAACAGTAGGATATAAAAACCGTTGTCTTCGCAACAGTTACCATCATTAAGAATACAAATAGCTTGGAAAGTAGATATCATATGCATTGAACAGTGACAGGGGGAAAGTAAGTAACGTCTGCTTGGTACTGTGTAATATTCTGATTCCATAATTTGAGAGAATGAATCTTCATATTCCGATTTTATAAATGAACATATTCAACGATTAGCTTAAATATTTATCTAAAAAAGACAATATAAATACATATTACATTTTACTCTTAAAACTATATGCCCGTTTTATAATCGTTGGAGGTTGCACGGGAGGTAAGCATATCGAAGTAAATTTCACACTACGTTGAGCATCATGTGGGTTAATTCCCTTTGGTGCATTCGCATTATTTACACAGTAACTATTTTTAATAAAAGGATTTCATGATATGCCACTAGATATCCATCCTAGCATGAAATGCTATTAAATTTTTTAATCAAACAGATGAACAGAGGATATACTTACTACATTAACTAGACAAGTATTTCCATTGCTATAGTGTGGTTATTGACGTTATTGTGAAGCCCTTCTTGATCCATGCTCTCTTTGGTAATGATCCAGCATGATGAAATTGAAAATGTATTTATCCCACACTTATTTACGATTAAATATAGAGCCGTTTGCATTGCTCACAATGGCACATCTTCCTGCCTTTGTTATATAACACTCCTCCACCGGCATTAACACCCTTCCCACGTCCTATAAGTGACTAATTAAAGTAAATTTCATTAGCAAGATTGCATGCACAGAGTTTGATCAAAAATATATTCACAGACTGTCACTCTATTAACAGTCTTGGTATATGTTTACTTTTGACCCGTACCTGGAATTCAGGATGAGACTCAGAAATAACATATAATAACAAAATTGCAGTAATTCCTGGGTGGATTATATATGCGAATACCAAAACGCAATCCATTATAAGTGAGACTGGATAGATGATGATATAAGTGGAACTATGTTGTTGTATTCAACTGGTGCACAACAATATCCAAAGTACCATCCAGTGTAACTGCAGAAGCATACAATACAAAAGAAACAAATCATGACAAAAATTTCTAGAACGTATAACACAGTGTTTTGTTCATTTCTTTTAGGCAATTGTCAAATTTGTAGTAAATAAATCTCAGTTTACCGTTGTTAAATGTATGCAGCTGTTCTCTGTTAAAATGCTAGCAAATTATTTTTTTTTTGTTCTTCTTCCGACAAAAATTGCTAAAGTTGCATAGTCTTCGTTTTCGATTATTTTATTCCTTAGTATTAGAACGTCTTCAATTTGTTTGGGTTCCTCAGTTTTCTTCAAGTATGTTAATGCAATGCTATCGTTGCATTCGTGTGGAAATTTCATATTCTTCTTTATGCTGTCGTCATGGTCATTTCTTGCAAACGTTTACTTTGTTCCTCAATCTGATTAAAATCAGATCGCTGCCCTATGTGAAGATCTCACGGCGATCGCTTTCGAGTCCTGTTCTGGTGACCTTTGAATTAGCCAATGGAAACGCAGCTTTCAAAACTCGGAAAGTGAATCAAATTGGTCGGTACACATTTTCTTCCAACGAGAAGATATAAGATTTCATCTGATTGGTAATAAAATTAGCGATTATGGTAATAACATATGTTACGTTACCAGAACAAGACCCCTAAAAGCGGTCGCTGTCAGATCTTCATGTATAACAGCATAGATCTGATTTTAATCAGATAGCTTTGTTACTGTATTTCTTTCAGATCATATATTGGCATACTATCTGTATTTCGTTTTGTTATATGCATTGCCAATTTAATAAAAGGATTATTGTTTGAACATTGGTTGGACCTTCTTTGCCAACAAGTAGACAAATGCAGGAACGTTATGCATCACCAGATACAACGCGGAAGGAACAGACACAATTCAGGAGGGAAGAGCAAAGCGCTGAATCAAGAGTCTTCTTTGGAGATCTAAATCAATTACGGAAGAATGTGCCTGACAAGGTGATTCCTCAATGCAGAAAAACCCGGTTCCATATATGCTTACTGAGATGCACTTGACGAGTGTGGACTGGACGGATGAGAAGGATGCTGAAATAAACATGGATTCCGACCAGACTAGGACGAATAAAGCTCTAATTGAGCGAATAATCGGTGAACCGTGAGTGGTACCAGTAAGCCCTGTCGATTTGTCAGAACCGGAACCGGTGGTGGATCTGTCTGGTGCCCATGAGTAAGTCATTGCTGCTTTAGGATTTGCTCGAGACATCCGGGAATGTTCACCATCACTTGCACCTGGATACAACAAGTGGATGTATGGGATGTAGTTGTCCAGTGTACTTTGTGCTTGACTCGCCTAAATTTCAGTGATGTTCTCGGGGATTTGTTACTGTATCGTCGTCGAAGCTAGTACCGGGATACGTAATAAGTCGATCCGGTGTTGAGTGTAGGACTTGCCTGTGGCCAGTGAATGGTGCCGAACATTCAAGACTGTATCGTCGCCTTAGCCGGTTATGTACCCTGTACCAGTGATATAACTGTTTCGCATTGCTCTGTAATGGCACCATGAGGCCACTATTGGAAGCCGTTCTATCTTTGATGCCGATACTGGTTGATTGATGCCGGGCGAGCAAAACGACGGAGTATGTGATTGCTGATCCAAGTACGAAAAAGCAAAAGAAGACCTTGATGACGACGATGGCATCTATATCCGCTTTGGTACTGATGGCAACCTCTTCAACTTAAGACGACTTCAGGCCCACACCAAGACTTTGGGAAAACTGATCAGAGAACTTCTCTTTACTGATGACGCCGCCCTTGTTGCCCACACGGAAGCCGCCTTACAGCGTGCAACATCCTGCTTTGAAGAAGCTTGCAAGCTCCTTGGTCTTGAGGTCAGCCTAAAGAAAACTGAGGTACTTCACCAGCCTGCACCTAAGGAAGAGTACCGGCCACCAAGTATCTTCATTGACCAGACATAACTGAAAGTAGTCCACCAGTTCATCTACCTGGGCTGTGTGATCTCCTCTGATGCCAAGATCGACAAAGAAATACACAACAGACTGGCCAAAGCAAACAGCGCCTTCGGCAGACTCTATAAACGAGTGCGGTACAATGCCAGTCTCAAGAGAGACACAAAGATCAACGTCTACAGAGCTGTCGTACTGACCACCCTCCTATATGGCGCCGAATCCTGGGTAACCTACAGCCGCCACCTCCGCCTCCTTGAACTGTTCCATCAGCGCTGCCTCCGCACCATCCTCAACATCCACAGTCCTCAAAGAAGCAGGGACCACTATCATTGAGACTAAGCTCATGAAGTTACAGCTGCGCTGGGCAGGGCACGTCTCCAGGATGAAGGATCGTCGCCTGCCAAAGATCGCACTGTATGGGGAGCTGTCCACTGGCCACCGTGATAGATGGGCACCACGAAAGAGATATAAAGACTCCTTGAAAAAGAGCCTCACCACCTGTGGCATCGACCACCGCCAATGGGCATCACAAGCTGCTGACCGTGAAAGCTGGCGACGTACAGTTCACCAGGCCACTGCCACTTTTGAACAAAACAGACAGGCCAGCTTAGAGGAAAAAAGATGGCGAAGAAAGAATCGGGAACCGTCGGCAGCACCCACCACAACCCAGACCTACTCCTGCAGCCTCTGAGGACGGAGGTGCCTGTCATATATTGGACTCGTCAGCCACCAGCGCGCCTGCAATAAACGTGGACATCCCCCTTCCTAAATCTTCGCAAGCGAAATCAAGCCAACAACAACAACAACAACAACAACAACGAAACTGTAGACTGACGCCGTAAGATAAATAGAAAAATTTGTGTAATTGATGTTCCATTTCTGGTATCATGCATGATTTTGGCATTAAAAAAGGGTACATCAACAGTGATGTTATGTACTAAAATAACATAATTATTCCTACTTCGCTAGGTCTTATATAACGTGCCTCGTGAGAATTGTGAAAGAAAAATATAGCAAAATTGTTTCTTTTCCTTTACATGTAATAAAATTCATGAAACATCATGATTATGACAAAACACAATTGATTTCCTAAACATGCTAGTGATATAATAACCAGTAAACCTTTAATATTTGACCTTTGATCTCTGTGAACATGACAGACTCCATCCCTGTTCAATCTTTAAAAACCTATCAGTTATATCACGGCATTAACTGTGTCAAGTATCAAGTTCTTGTCTTTCAGCGTAACATTGGCTGCTATGTTTTGACAAAGGAATGTACGTTTTTAATATAGCTCACTTTTCACCATGAGGCTCAAACCAGTGTCTTTGAGCTTGAGCCCACACTATCAACTAGCAGCTTCTCACATAGTGATTTCGGGCAAAATAGACAGAAAGATAAAAAATATCCTATCCATTGTATCACTCTCTCTCGTTTTACAAACTCTAAAATTAGATTAGAAATCTGAGGCGAGGATAAAGCTCTAATTCGACGACATTACTGTTTTTTATTATGTTTATATTAAAGTCTTTTCTGCTCATATTAACGTAGTTTTCATTGACACCTTTCTCATCAGGTCATATCCGCTGGTGGAGCTAGTTCAATAGTTGAATTATTAAATATTTTATCGGATCGGCTGAAATATTGTCATAGCCTTGGACTAATCCAATTGATAAAGTTATGCCTTCTTACGACATCCTCAGTTTTAAGATGAAACATTAAGAAAAAACAAACCTAATATTAAAAGAGTTTATTGAATGACAAATTGTGCACACATTACAAAACACAACCATAACTGGACTCTATTATGAGCGATGCAACATTCACAATGTTTAGGTAAATATGATCTTAATATTTCTTCACAATATGCGCGTCTATATTTGTCGAACTATTAGGTTTCAAAATGTTAAATGTTAAAGGTTATCATATGATAGCGGCGTATGCGGCTCCCGGGTAATTTTTACAGAAAAATATAATCAATTTGGTGGTTGCCTTTTGCAGTTCTATACCGAAATAGTTAATAATGCTGACATAATTTCCTTATAAAGCATACCACGTAAGAAATTAATAAGCCGAAATGATTTTTATTTATTTAATGTGGTCAATAATTGTAGATTTTCTAGTTTTAAACATCAGTTGAATACTTATCGTCTATAAAACATTCTCAATAATTATTATGGTTAAACTGAAAAATAAATCTCTCCAGTTTGATTCAGTCTATATGCTCAGCACATATTACATCATGCCAAATGATTTAAAGCGCAGAAAACCAGTTAACTTTCAATTTACTATAAAGACTGTAATGATCAAAGGTGTTTGTGCCAGCTTATTCAATCTCATATAGTGGTCATAAATTTAATAAAATTGTTCAGATGACCGTCCTTGTCTTATTTACACTACATCAAAGCCACTGAAGTACGTTTAGAGGGGCTAAATACATTGGAAAAGCAAATGCTTATAATCCCAAAGTTTCACAATAAATCACTGAGCCAATATTTCTTTAGAGTGAATATCTTGCTCTTTTCTTTTCACTTCCTCATACGTATTTTCAGGACTAATTTGCTTTGTATGGAAACTATAAATTTTTCAGAACTTTTCCTCATGACATACACATATTTTCGATATGGCTTCCTGGAAAATAAGGGCAATATTTAGAACAATTGTACGTATGATCATCCGGGATGGCACTTAGAGCAGAGAAATGTTGACTTGCACTGTTGATATTAATTTTGTCTCGTGCTGTTGACGAACCTCTATTTGCTAACACGCAAAAAGGGCCCAAATGATAGTAGTTACCACATTTTCTCAGGCATGTTCTCATAATCTAGCTCTTTGTATGTAATTGCAGACAATCTGTTAAGATTGGAAGTTGAACAGAGCTTTTGAAGTAAAGTTATTTGGATTGCATTTTTTTATTTGGTTTTCTTTGGACTAATTGGATGGAAGAAAAATACGCCATTAGTCTGAAAGAAACGTTTAATAATTTAATTTATAAAAGAAGAGACCTATGTACTTGAAATAAACAAATAAAAAGCAATATATAATGAAAACGATATATGTGTTTTAATGCTCAACCTTGTTGTGGAAATGCCACTGACACAATAGCTTGATTTTCCGACAGTTATCAATGGATCTGTAAAAAGATTAGTTCGTTGCATCGCTTTAAAAAAACCATCATTGATAATAGAAGATAACTGAGAAGCTTTAACAATTCTTCGAATTAGAAACTGTATGAAGTCGTCAATTTTCTTCAAATATATTTAATATTTTTGTGTGCTACTGTGTCATTTATCAACAATTATTTTGTCGATTTTTCATATTTCCATGTGCACGTTGTTTTGTTAAGAATCAGATTGTGTAACGTAACAATATATGAGTGTGTTTACACTTTTTCTGCTGATTTGTTACATTATCATTTAGTGTGACCAAACATGTAGATTTTATATACATATATTAGTATCAGGGGCCGCTGTGTAAGTTTATTTTTACCCGGGTGAGAACATTGAATATAACTACAATAGGTGGATGAGAGAGTCGAAAAGAAAATTATGTAAGATATGTTATCAACACGTTTCATTAATGAAAGCAAATAACTTTGACTCTTTTACCATACTTGTAATAATTGTCAAAAAATACGAACTCATTTATAAATTGTGCGTATGTGTGTGTGTGTGTGTGTGTGTGTGTGTGTGCGTGAGAGAGAGAGAGAGAGAGAGAGAGAGAGAGAGAGAGAGAGAGATTAACGTGGATGAATATATTGGGTAATCAAGGACAGAATGAGAGAAAATGCAATGCTTTTCGTATCATATAATAAGTTAAATTTTATAACATTTACTATCGTCCGTTTTAATTGAAAAGAATGAAGAAAATGAAATGTAGTGCGCTGTCTAGTATTATAGTAGCAATACATAATACTGCATTCATAGTGGATCATTCGTTATGAAAGCATTATATTGTTTTCTGCTAAATTAGATACGTTAATTGGTTTATATATTATTATGCACGAGGACATACTTTCCCTATGTTGCTTATGTTGTACCGATGTTGGCACAGCATCCTACTGAGATAGAAGTACCACTATTCAACAACACCAACAAACAACTACTACTATAACTACTACAACTGCTAATAATACTATAATTAAAATAACCAAAATGACAGTTATATAGGATTTTACCTTGCACTGCCAAAGTTTTGTTACCAGTCTACTAGAATTGAAAAGTAAAACGATGGATGCGGAGCAAATTTGTTTGATCAAGTTTCCACTGTGTCCGTTTGAAATGATGATTATATGGCCTGGTTAAAGATTGGAGAAAATCTGGTCCCTTTATTTATCTTCTGAACGTTGAGAGACATGAACGGCCGTGTAAACTTTCCTAGCCTGCCTCTCTGAATCGCGGTTTATGTGTGAATGGGAGAATTGTTTTGTTTATATTAGTACAACCTAATTAATAGTTTTTCTTACTTTACTTTGAAAATGTAGTTTATCTCTCATACGAACTACACGACTTTATTACCAACATTTTATATGAACTGTAACTAGTACATCTTGACCATTACGTGATGGGCAAGTGACTTAGGCAGTGATGCAAACTCATGGTGGTTAGGCATCCACCACTTACGTATTCCTTTAACGCGACTAACTGATAAGCAGATGATGGTTGTCGATCTATATGTATGCAAATATTAAATGTGGTACTCTAAAGCAGAAAACTATTGAAAAACTGTATAAACATTTTGAGTGCTATTGTTATGATAATTTACTTTCGAGTTGTAGAGGAGCTATGCGATTCTCGGTTTCAAAATTATCTCGACCTTTGAAAGTTCTCCAGTAAACATTTTAAAGTTCTAACGTATTAGTTTTATGTTCTTCAGATCCGTTATCAATGGTTTTTCCAGTAATGCGTATTGCTTGGTTGTGGATTCAGCCCCGTTTTTCAGCCATATATGGCCGCTAAACAGACAACCCCAAAATCAGCAATCCTTAAATCTGAACATTCCTCTACACCGTTGATCCTTTATACTGAAGGAGTAAAAACATAATAAATCTCCATGCATGGAAACAACAGACACGCTCCTATCGGTTGCTCTCAATTTTACTTCCATGAAAGGATCACCACATCAATCAGTAAAAGCAGCTGGAGATGCTAAAGGGGATGGTTACTCCGATTATATTTTGCATATTACCATAGAGGTGCGAAAACAGAGCATATTCAACTTAAACAATACGGGAGCAGCAAAACCTTTGGGTAGTTTTTGAAAGCGATAATGGAATTACAAAACCATCATATGTGGTCGTTTCTGGTAGATTCGGTGACAATGAAAATCGAAATGAAAAACAAAATAATGGCCAAGTTAGATAAATATCATTTTGCCAATCTATTTGGGTTTGATTCCTTTCTAAGTAGCATTCTAATGGGCAATAATAGCGCAGCCGAACGTAGCATCTTTTCAACTGTTTTAACTGTTCAAAACACGAATGAGAAAATATACAAATTAGCTATTTTCCATATAGCATTTCACTGTACAATCTTCTTTTAAACAAATTCACAATATGTATATGGACACTTGTTCGATCTTTACATACCAGACTTGGACAAGTAATAACTTAAAGCACGAGATGGATATTTGGCAAGACTGAATATTTCACACTTTCCATAGTTATCTATGATCGATAGGTTAGAATGGAAATTTATCAATTACTGGCTTAAATAATATCCGTCCTTCAAAGTGGAATACAGATCTGAGCCAAAGCTGACTTGGGAAACTGCAACAAAACAGTTGGGTAACAGTTGAAGTAACTACGTAGAATGGGAAACAGATGTTAAACTGCTAATTATATTTAGATGTGCAGGGAATAGTGACTATAAATCTAGAAGGTGTCATTCCGCTGTGATGAAAATTTTGTAAAATTGGCATATGGAAAGAAACATTTATGAAAAATATTTTAAGGTTTTCTACACAGAATAAAAAAAGTATATAACATCAACAGTGCTTTTTTTGTTAAACATGTTGTAATGAGAAGTGCACAATCTTACAGGTTTCATCTGTTACTGGCACGGACACATTCTGTTCGTCATGTACTTGTACTAAAAAAGTCTTTTCATTCTTCAGAACACTTTCGCTTAAAAAGAGGTAGTAAGAGGGTTTAGGACATTTGAGGTGGGCAATCATACAAGGAAAACACATTATTTCAGGTTATGTTTTCACTGCAACTCAGTCGACAAGAGATGCAGTCCTAAGGCTTACGGATATGGAAATTGTATTCAAGTATTGCGGTGTGCAAGATTGCAAAAATAATGTTCAGGTAATTCAAACAGAGATATGCAAGATATATGGTATTAACAGACTGGACTCATCCAGCATATGCTACATTAGCGAAAATGAAATAACTGAAAGCAAAAATAAGATATACTGATCATTTAACATGTACTTAATGTAGTTCAGCACATGACATGTCTAATTTGCATTTTTAATATCCACCATACATACTCTTATATCTACACAGCGTTTGCCACTATAACAGCCAGCATTTATTAAGAAAATTCAAAAACTCGTCAATGGAAAGAGATATAATCATCCCCAACAGCAAATACAGGTTTATATAGTCCGAATCAAGTTTGTGGATACCTTATTACACAATCTATAGAAGAGCTGGCTAACATGTTCGGTTAATAGTAAATTGCAGTAAAGCGTTGCATTGATATGATATATAATTGACACATATGAATATATCAATAACATTGAAACTTTATAGTTAAGCGTTCGAAACCTTAGACATCCATATAACCATTATGCTGTGTGTAATTTGTGCGTTTTATAGATTAGAAACTAGAACATATTCATTAATACAGAAAACTAGGCATGTTACTTATATTTTAAAAATAACCAACCTAGGATGTTTCACACAGCATGTTTCCTTTGATCGTATTCATGCATATGTATGCCTCTCTTGATAAGAATTGACAACTGAACTTTCCACGATTTCGATTGGTATTAATGTTGGAAAATTATCCTTGTTTCGGTTTAAGATCACTGATGGAGGGTTGGTCGATGTTTAAATAAATGGAAGAAATTGCTTGATGACAAACGTTTTTTGTGCGCATGTTACTTTGAAAGATTTATTGGGTCATCTTATATATATATATATATATATATATATATATATATATATATATATATATATATATATATATATATATATATATATTCATTCGTGTTATTACTAACTTGTACTTTGTATAAGTGGATGGATTTTCACCCAGGACGGCGCATGCACGAAGGCAGACTTCTGTCAATACTGTTTGCTGCGAGATGAGAAGAAAAGAAAACTTCCCTGACTACAGATTTGAATTTCCGGTGACCGCACTGACGTTTCTAATCGTTACACAGGATTACAAATGGAACGATAACGCAATCCCCTGTCCTTATTAACCGTATATACGTGTTATTAAAAATGAGTACATCCCAAGAAGGTTAAGAACCTAATAATTTCTTGCCTTTGATATCTGAAGTAGGTGTAACAATAATCATCTTGGCTTTCCTTTAAATACACACTCCCTTACTATAATATAGATGGAAAGAGTGAGAGAAGGATTAAATCCAATAACATGAAATTTTCCAAACATTTTACTGAAATATTTTACAGCTTAAACGTAGATGTAATAGATCAAGGTAATATATTTCAAGGTACCAGTGTAAACAGAGTTGCTCATTCTCCTTACACTTGTGTATATAAGATTATGAAGATTCCTTTTGATTAATATTGTCCATCATTTACTTTAAAGAAATACTTAAAGGAAGAAAGAGTGGTAATTACCAGGGTTGGCGTTTTACATTGTTGGACTATCGACTACCTGGAGCAAACTGTGGCAGGTTTTAGTGTTTCACTCCGCCTAACATTTAGTTAAAGTTAGCCGTACCATCTAAGGGATATGCATCATTTGACGCTAATTCAATGCCATTGGACAGAGGTCATTTGGAATTTAGCAGATACGATGCATTGCAGTTCAATATATCTGTTCACCGAAGCGTTTCTGACATATTAAACCGAAGTAATAATGACCGCATGGACAATACATTACTACCCCATGTTCGAAACTTTGCTTGCTTGACTATTGTCCCTAATATGGAAATTTCCATCAATTGATATTTAGTCGAAATCCTCTCCTCCAAAGCTTGCTCCAGTCAAAACTGCAAAATTTCCAATGTATGTGGGCAGGTACTATAAAATTCTTCCCTTACCAGAGAAAGATCTTTAGAATAAATACAGTACAATTATATCAAATCAAATTATGCGTTTTGGTCACTCATTTGGTTTTCGAGAAGCATTAATTCATCAATCTTGTCGATGACGCTGAATCCCCTTAACTAGTCATGCAGAGAAACGAAATGGAACGCGATATCATCGTTTAAGAAAAGTTGGTTTAACACAGTCACTATTGTCATAATGGGAGATAATGAACTATTTACATCGCGCATGCAGGTGCACAATTTTACTTTTAGGAAAAAAGTGCTTCAAAGGCTGAAAACGTCAGTCCTATAAGAGCGTATTATTATACTGCTATAAATATTTAACGTTTACATAAGTAATAAATCAAATCTAATTAAGTGGACGTGCAATAAGGAATCCTCTGATATTGCACTATTTTTCCACCTCGCAAACAATGAGTTGACACCTGGATGGTTACTAAGCGGAGAGTATTAAATCATTCAAAAGCGTCAGAGTATGTAAGGACATTACCAGGGAACTTAGTTTTGCTTAGACATTAGGCTTGTCTTCAGGCTGACTTCAAAGTCTTACCCTCGGGTGGTATTTTCGTTTCCAACAGCGATGCATAATGAAAAATTACTATCCTCTCATTTATGAAGAAACCTTGGATTCTAAGTATGAATGACTTATTCTGAATGCTACATTAACTTGAACAGAGCAAAACAGCCATTTAAAATGTCCTAACCTAGGGATAGAGAGCTAAATATTAGATTCGCACTGACAGATTAAGTGGAAATATTAAATGACAATGACTCAAATATTGACACTTTTACAAAAGTGGTCGAAACCATAAAGATAATGGTAACACGCAAGATCCGAATTGAGTATTGAACATAGCATTTACCATGATACAGTTGCAGACAGTACAAAGAAGCAAGTACAGTCTTATCCATAAGATCAAATGATTCAAAGATGTATTACTGGATTCATCATTGATCTAGAGTTGACTTTAATATCATAGCTAATAATGAGAAGATTATTTATAAGTACGACAGTGTAACATTTTTTTTTTTTTAAATGAAATTCATAATCGGTTATTTTTACCGAGCACAATCGATACGACAAATACTAAGTTCGGGACGTTTAATTCAACTACTGCACGTTTATTTTATGAAGCAAAAGTGTTGCAAGTTAAATTCTTGATTCTTATTAAACAATACACGCTTGATGATAAAAATTATGGTATTTGCGAGTTTGTGTGAACGCTGATGGCAATAGATTGAAAGTCATGTGATGAAAGAAAGTCACGTGATGAAATAAATATTCTCCACATCACTAGAAAAAAATAAATAAAAGATTCATACAGATTCTATAAGCGAGACTTTCCAAAATTGACTGATGGTACAAGGGCAAGGTATTATCGGCAGTATAATGTCTTCAAGATTAATGTATGAAATCATGTTGCAATGTCATTACGTTATTCATCTATATTCGCAATAATGCACCATCACTTTCAAATATTGTATAATCCTCTTTCTACACTGCCCTCCCCCACCTATAATGGATATAATACTGTTATAAAATGCACTAATTTATTAGTTCTAATGCATCATATACAGGATAAAAAGATAGGAACAGCAAGAAAATATATTCTATTCAATGATTGCCACCTTTATTTTGTACTAGATATTGAGTTTCAACATGTAGTTATGCATTATCGCCGGTGCAATGTAAAATTTTGTTGTACGGTCTTGGTACTTGTTGATGTACATTATGTATGCATGTGTGGACTATGACGGAAGGGAGAACATCTTAGTTCCAAATGGGATAGCAAAGGCAACATTTTACGGCGTGCCCATATTACACCAGGAGTATACCACTGTGTTTAAATATAATCAATACATGTACAACATCAACAGAACAGTAATGACAACACACCAAATCATAAGACTAGATCACGTTAATTGTATCTATATTCAATTGTTCATGCCATCACCTAGGACAGTACAATATATATATATATATATATATATATATATATATATATATATATATATATATATATATATATATATATATATATATATATATATATATATATACCTTTGATAATGTCAAAATCATAAATACATTATATATTCCTCGAATTAAACAAACATTCCATTGGATAATGCATTAATATTTCAATGAGTTTAGCATTACAGAGCGTATTTTCATAATATTTATACCGATACAACGCTATTTGTCTTTCACATCTGGTACAATTGTATGCAAATGAGCGGAAAAAACGCTTTTTAATTGACACAAAATAGTTTAGTCTCCAACTTATTGTGGACGGAAGTTGCAAATAAATAAAAATTTTAACCTCCAGCAACAATCGTGTCATAATTAATGTTATATTACTTGTGGTTATGTACAGTTGCGTGTTCTTACACTCACGACACTAAGTTCCGTTTACATTTCCTTGCGAAATAATATGAGTCACCGTTGGTTGCTATTAACAATATGATCTTAACGCTTGAAAACCGCCGTGAATTTGTACGAAGAGAGTTATCTTGCTTTCTCTATCTGAAGAAGCGGGAATTATAACTTTCGAGCTAACTTACAGCCTGCAATTCTTTGATCACCCAATTCTAAACTTTTACTTTAAAATCGATTGAATAGGATGATGTGGAATACTTAAATATTGTCAAGACATTTGTTTTCTTTCTTAATTAAATGATGTGGTGTCGATAAATACATTCCAATGCATTGGTACATGTCGAGTTAACTCGTCAGCTTTCAATTATTATTACAAAAAACGATTGGTTTAAAGGAATAAATCTTTTATTTAGTGTCACGCAATTGCTTCATAAATCATGTGTAAGGTACTTGTAACAGATCCTAATGTTGGATCGAACCAAACGTACATTGATCACATGAAAACATTGATTTTATTTCATTCCCTGAGACTGGGGTAGGGAACAGTTCTAGTTGCTAGACCAAATAATGTTTGGAAACAAGAAATTCATGACAATCTCAAATTCGCTTCAAAATCATCCCTAGATATAAAAATGTTTCATGCTATCACACATAAAATAATCAATAAATGTGTTATCCTTAGAACAAAGACCAGCAAGAGCTTTTAAATCATGTAATACACAACACACAGACTGCCAAATAATATATATGTATATACTTACTTATATATATATATATATATATATATATATATATATATATATATATATATATATATATATATATATATATATAAAGAAGTCATGCCATGTAATCTCCAAGACAACTATTTGCAACCCTGTAGCAAACACGTGCTTGCATTAGAAATACGCATATTTTTCTGCAAGTCTATTGTCATTTGTAGAATAGAGAAAATATACAAAAGAAGCGGAGAAAACATTGTTTAGGAACGAACTTGACCAAGGTTTTTGATAATTCATCTCGTATACAGGTATCTGCTTTGGTGGCTCTATTACATGTATGGTTTACCTGATCTACAGATTACCTATAGTATTTGATACGACTATACATTTTTTGCAGTATTTGCTTTGAGCCACATTTTTTGAGATATGAGAGCTTGCTACAATATGTGTAGGTCTCTTTAATATTTTCGATATAGCTTTCCCTAAATAACAAATTGCCTTATATGAAAAATAAGATCTGATGTATATATGTAAGGATAGATGTTGATTGCGTCAGGTTAAAAATAAAAGAAAATGAGATTTCATCAGGATTGTGTCTAGATAAATTATACTCTGCTCTGTAGCGAGTGACCTAATTTGAACGCAACTTAAAGACCCATACGTATGATCAGTTACCATTAATGTATTGTTAGTTTGAAAAGGCGTTTTACACTTTTCATTTTGGTTAGATATGACATTTAGGTAAAGAGCTCACCTTAAAAATTAGAATGATTTAATCACGTGTATATAAATGCTTTGTTATTTTAATTAATGGATATTTGGTATAGTTAAGCTGAGTGTCATTCGTAAGACATGTTCCAATATGATATAATGTGATTAAGCAAACATATAGAAAGAATTATTGTATAAATTTTCCTTTATCTTTAGGGGGCAAATTGTTATGCATATCTATATTGTGTGCGTAACATCTGTCCATGATGGTTGATTGTTGTTTAAGATAATGCCCCTTTGTAATGTCCATGCTTATAAAGCTATATTTTGTCCGTAATTGTAAGATGTAGACAGAATATTGAAATAGTTTTTATGTCAGTATATTCTAAAACATACTCCTTTACAATTTGGAATACATTTATTAACGTATTTTACAGTTTTGTTCAGATATAAATCCAGAGGAATTATTATTTTAATTATTCATATTACGTATTCAGTGCTCATTGAATTTGTATTAAAACATTGTGTTGTGAATTATTGAGAATTCATTCAAAGACTTTCCTCACTGCATTATTGTGCTACACCAGAACATTCAGTACTATAGGAATTCATTCTCACCATCCTATACTTTTGGAGTCATGACAGAATATTTAAGATGGTGTGGAATTTAATTCGCAATACCGAAAGTGTGTCTTTGTAGATTAAATAAATGGTTTGCTGTTTTCAGTTCTAAGAGATTAGTGTTAGGACTGGTCGGCCTGGTGTCAGGATGATGTGACTGGGTGGGACGTCATGCCACATGTCTGCGGCATGATGCCCCAGTGCTAGACATCTCTATAAACTGTCACACTGCAGACATCGTAACGATATGACTGAAAAATTGTTAAAGCTACGTTATAAATCTAAATCACATCACATCACATCACATCAGTGATTTCAACTCCTTGCTGTTACATATTGTAAGACCTAGAGTCGAAACATTCCATAATATTTGTGGAGCAGACTATAGGACACCATACTGAAGTTACTTTGCCTTTGACCTAATTTTTCTCTGCACTGAAATATTCCCGATATACCTATTTAGCCAATGATTGTGACTCATACAATAATCATGCGATTGAATATTGAACTCATGTTGCAACAAAAGGTTCACATAAAAATTGAATTAAGAAAGCCACATGCAAAACATATAAATACATAGTATTAAAATGATATGAAAATGTCACACATGCAAATTATATATATATATATATATATATATATATATATATATATATATATATATATGTGTGTGTGTGTGTGTGTGTGTGTGTGTGTGTGTGTGTTTGTGGTTGGGAGCGAACTATTTCTTGGTATGCACACATTTCTACACACATACGGACTCAAACATTGCCAACACACATTCAATATAGTTGAAAATATGTCCTGTTTGCATAGCACATATTACAGTGTCACGTGTGGAGAGGAACGTCAACATGAACAAAATATTTATTATAGCTCTTACCTGGCATACTTTTTGTACGAGCGGTATATATTCTGGGCACCTGATCTGCATTGGCCATTTGTGCAGTTTCACGGGAACAAAACAGGCAAGTTTACTTCTGAAATGTTCACATTTCATTGATAAGAGCATTTTATTAAATTAAAATTAAAGTTGGACTCTACGATTAAGATTGATATCAATTAGCTAACCAAGCACCTTGTTGTATTATGGGATTACATTTTTCAAGTCCACACAGTTAGTTTGGTAGGTATGATCCTGAGGACACAAAATTATCTTGTTCTGTTATATCCGCGCTTCTGTTCTCTTTCTGTATCTTTCTTTGTTGAAGCAACACAACTATGTCGTGTAATCTAACAGTGTTGCTATATCATGCTCTTGAACATTATAATATAAGATGCTTATGCATGGAAAGGTAATTTGAAATTATGAAATAGTTCTATTTAACATCTGAACACATGTATCTAACAGTAGATATACATGAAAACCTGCCATTGACATTGAAATAATGCTGGTTGACGAATGTTCTTTAGATATATATCTATTTAATAAATATAAAGTCTTACATTTTCGATGAATCACACTTTATAATTTATTAAACTGTTGCTGAATTTATGATACACATACAAGTAAATTAAACCTTGTTATGTTATTGGTGAATCTAATTTCATTTGCCCTTTTTCATTCTCATCATAGCAGATTTAGAAGTAATTACTAGACTACGAGACTACTAGACTACTAGACTCGTTCTGTTAATAGTTTGATTCGGCCTTTGAAACAGTATATATATATATATATATATATATATATATATATATATATATATATATATATATATATATATATATATATATATATAAGTTTTTCTTTGTTTATTTGTATATTTTGAGGTAGGAGCTTAAAAATTTGAACAACCGTTGTGTTTTCTGAAGCCACAAATGCAATTTAAATTGCTATAGCACGTTAAATTGTATATTCGTCTTCAGAAAACACTTTGAGGTTTCAAATCCATGTTTCGAAGGACATCAAAGATACTTTTCAGTATTTTACAGACGGAAAAGGTCACAACCTTAGCGACAAGATGTTCTCTTATCTAGTCTTGGCCCTGTTGGTACCTCAGTCGCTTACCCAGGTATATATTTTGTTATGTAATGCAAGAAATGTTCGCCAACTGGAGAATAGCAACACTGGTAATATCATAATCATTGTCAACAACAGTAACAAGAGCAACATCAAGACAAACGATAACTACTAGAACAAGAGGAACTACTACTGCTACATTTTATGTTTCTTACTGATGGCAATGCTTGCCTTTGAAATATAATTGTTAAAGATAAATGCATAAAGTGCCATCAAAACTTTGAAATAAATACATAAACTCATATCTAATGTCCTAACACTCATCTGCTTGAATATTTTTTGTGATCTTACGGGTTATTTTATTTTTTGCTGGAATAAAGTCTACGTACACAGTTATACTGAGCTCGAGACATTGAAAATTATGAATCAAAAGTATTAGCACATTTTAAAAGGCAAACAATTTACAGCCAATATAAAGAATGCCCTTGTTTTGTTCTTTTCAGACTTTGGATTATGGTGAGTAGTGCTTTGAATCATATATA
>JAECUM010070400.1:0-12231 GCA_016617855.1 Megalonaias nervosa | reverse complement strand
GATATGGGCGAACATTAACACATCATGTCTATCATATTTTAATGTTATTAGTGCACTATCATTAAATTTATTTTTTCTGCCGCTGTTAGCAAAATTTTATTAGAATCACCTTGCATTACATTGACGTCAACAGAATAAGAACTATGCACAGACAAACATTATCTAACTGCTTCGTCTAGTTCTTTGTAGTTTAATATATTAACTTTATGATGATATTTTATCTCGTTGGTCTTCTTATAATAATAATTTAGATAAAAATATATTTATAAGATGGATTTCGCGGACGGTTATACAGATGATGATATTTTATTTGACAATAACGATGACGACAACGACTTTGTCATCGACGTTTTTGTCATTGTTGTTAAAAAAAATTACAGTAGACCCACAACTGGACGATATGATGTTAAGTATCATATCAGAAAATCTCAAAATTTAATTTTTCGGTAGACGAAAATCAATCTTTCTGGCAACTGATAAAACCTTTTTTAAATATTAGAATCCCAGGGCGACAGAAAAATATAAAATCTAACTTTATATTTGTCAAAATTTTTAACACAATGACAATATCCGACGATCGCAGACAATATTTAATGTCGTCATGTAAATCTGTAAAATGTAGACCTATTAAACGTAAGTACGAAGAAATTTATTATAATATTATTAATTTATCGACTTAGTTGGCATCCAACTATTAAATTTATCGCTGTACCCACGCCACTTGACAAGGCTCTTATTACCTTTTTTCCTAATAACTTTTTCAATAACAAATATATCTTGTTCAGTTTTCTGTAGTTCTTGTTCGTAAAAACTACCTGTTATTGGCTCACCTAATAAATCTTTTAGTGCATATGTTATAGCTACTGTCAGTAAAACTTTATCAACAAAAAATACTTCTTCGCTCCAGTTTTGGAGTAAATCCTTTTTCGAATATTTTTTTTTTGTTAGAGAAATTCTAACTCGATCACCTACTTTAAATTTATGTCTGCGATACATGTTTTCGTTTGTAAGAATTGGATTTTTAGTTGCGTCATTTGGTGACATTTTCCTTTCGCCATGTGAAAGGGATCTGTGCTTTGTGTTATTATATTTGTCAACAATTTGTGACAGATCATCAACATATCTGCTTGTATTTTTAGCTGTCAAATGTTTATGTATCAGCTCGTTTAGTGTGCGATTAAATCGCTCAACGATGACACTTTTTCCTTCGTTTCCTGTAACATACTTTTTGATGTTATTTTGTTCAAAAAATTGCTCAACTTTTTTATTAAAAAATTCCGCTCCGTGATCAGTCCAAATTTTATTTGGCTTTCTTTCTGTGTTAACGATAACTTATTTTAGTGCATCAGTTATTGATGTTCCAGTTTTATCTGAAACGGGTATACTAAACGCGTATTTACTAAAAACATCTACAACATTAAAAAGATATTTCTTTGGAGCGCCATCAGCGCCAACGTTAAATTTACTAAGGTCTGACACATCAACTAAATCTATCGCCCATATATCGTCAACGGCATTTGCAACATCCTTGCGTCGTGGAAATTTTGTTTTCAGGTTTATGTAGCTCTGATGCAAGATCTTTTCCAAGTCCTAATTTATATTTTGTTCCTATCATTCCCTGAACTAACCTTCTATCAAATCGTTCTCGCGTATTTGTGGATTTCATGTCATGCAGTTCGTCTAGCATTACTTTATCACAGCTGTGTTTGTCATCTTCATGATCACGATAACAAATATCATGACGCATCGCTATTGTGTCAACTTGATTATATGGTTCTTGTCCAGGTAGCGGATTATCGTTTTCGTCAAGTTGTTTGTGCAGCGGATTGTATGGTCCAGTATATTTATGGCCGGGCAATGTACAACCGCCTTTTGGTTTTGGTAACTTTCCAATAAATTTATGAATGTCAATGCCGTTGTCAATTATTTCGCGGCGATTGCACGATTGACAGTACGAACAATTATATCTTGTTTTATACAAAGATCTCTGTCAGAATCACAATCACAATCACATTTCATTTTTATTTTATTTTTGTTGACAAAATTCTTTTTTATTTTTATAATTTTTGAAAATTTTTGTGAAATTTCTAAAAATTTTGGTTTTTGACTGGGTGTTTACATGAAAAAAATCGTCGAAAATCTTTCAAATTTCAATTTTTCTTTGGGTGAAAACCCCAGCAAAATTATATTTAAATTTTCGATTTCTCGAAATTTTTTAGATAAAATTGCTTATATTTTTCAATTTTTGTTGATTTTTTTTGGTCAATTTTTGTTGATTTTTTTTGGTCAATTTTTGTTAATTTTATCTAAAAAATTTCACCAAAATTTTTAGAAATTATAAAATCAAAAAAATACTTTCAGAAATTATAAAAATAAATTTTTTTTTTTTTGATGCAATTGATTAATCATTTACTAAAATTACCTTTTTGACATTGTCAGGAGAGCACAGCCATATTCCAGATCCCGACGACTTTGTCGTTGACGATTTTGCCGGTTTCAGAAACATACTTTTTTTCTACCACAAACAGCACAAGTGCTTTTTAACATTGTTCTGTTGTTGTTTGTTTTTTCTGCTGTCTCATTTTTATTTTCTGTTTTAGTTTTACATTTGAGGCAGTACGTTGTCATTACATTAAGAAGTTTAGATAACATTAATTGCAATCGCATCATTGGTGTGAGAGGGTTGATTGTCAAATTGTAAAACAAACTTCAAAAAATTAAATTTGGACTGGGACATTTGTCGGATAAACATAATACAATAATAACCACAAGCTGATGTTCCAACCGGCTGTAGTTGATTAGAGAAATAATTTTTTTTTAATTATTTAAAAGTATGTTGTTTTTTATGAGATCGCTCGGAGGAAGTCCAAATGAATCAAAATAATTATTTTCATATATACTAACCTAATCAGTGCCAGATCCGTCGTTGAGGTTTTGTACATTTACAACACACGAACGACCTGCTGGTGCATCATTTAATTCGTCTTTAGAATATACTCCATATTATTATTTCATCTTGACATAATATCGAAATTACTTAATGACAACGGCAGCGCCGTCGACTTTGTCACTGGCGTCAATAGCGCCTGGTGCCAGGTAGAGTCATTCCGCGTCCTATCCCTAACAGATTTGGAAGTAGATTTCCTGCCACGCCCGCCAGTAATGGCCCTATAAATCCTCCTTGTGTCGTTGACATCGATGGCGCTGTTGGTGTTGGTGTTTTCTTTTTTTCGGCGACTTTGCATCAACTTTGTTCGGGTACTTTTTTTTCCTTTTTTCGCCTGAACTTTTAGTCGCTGACTGACATCTTATTGTTGTTGTTTCTCCAGGTGATAAAATTATTTTCTTTGACTTCGACGACCTTAGCATCATACTATTATTTTACAAAAAAAAACTCTGCGGTAAATTTGTTTGATTTTGTCCCGGACGCCGCCGACAAACCAAGTGTTCCTAATGCAGGTAAAAGTTTTGGTAAAATTACAGAAAGTGCTGGTCCAAATATTTTACTTGTGCTGCGGATAAGTTAAGAATAAAAGGGTTTTTTTCTGATCTAATTTTTTTACTTGGTTTTGTGTAAGATATACTTGTACTGCATTTGAGAATGATGTAGAAAATTTTTCTTTTACAGAGATGGAGTTACGTTTAGCAATTGCTGCCGATAATTTTTTAATTTGACCAGGAGTAAGATATATTCCTCTGGTTGTATATTCTGTTTTCATTATATCAAGGTTATTAGATTAAACTTGAACAGTCATCCTACCCTTAGTCGCATCAATCGTCAGGAATCTATCGCTGATAATTAACGCATACGCGTATAATGGATCAGCACCTGGCGCTGCGTTAAGTGTCCAAGTGACTTCAATATCGACAGTAGATCCAATAACTCGCTCGGAATGTTTTGATATATCAAAGTAAAAGATAGGGCAATATGATTTAGGGAGATTTGGCTTCCGCTGCTTACATCTTGATACTTTTGCGCAGCATCCATAAGGTATGTATACGGCCGAGACAAGTTTCTTGCTTCATTATTAGCAAAATTACATTTGATTGCACGTTCGGGATATTGTTTATAATCTACTCTAACAAATATTCGTCTTACTTCGGCATGATTAAATATAGAGTTGTTCATTTCTTGATTACTACGGCGGCCTTGTCGTTGAAATACAGCAAACAGATCTCGTGGTAATTGTTCACTTGACGTAGTTGTAACACGCCAAGTATTTTCTGTTGCGTCAGCAACTGCTGTTTGATAAATTTTGTTTTGTCGAAAATGTATTTGTTTCGTATACGCTGTCAGTAGCGCTTCAAGTACGAGTGTTTTAGTTATAGAAGGGACAACTCGTGGCATCCACAACGCTAATCTTGTAATAGCAAACTGTCCTTCGGCTACTCCATCGGCGTGCATTATACAATCATTTTGATTGGCTCGATCTAAAATAAGTGTATGTTTTATTCCACGAAAAACTTTGTTATAATCGCGACAAAATCCAAATATTGTACTTAACGGAAGCATCATCGTTATTTGGCGAGATTCTGCGGCAAGTGTTTATCGTTTGGCATATCCCTCATTGTAATTTATATTACGTGTATTAATAACACTATTTACTAAATTCCGCATAGCTTCTCCATCTGCAGCTGCACCTGGTGGTGTTATACCAAGATTATTACACGCGTGTGTCAGTGAAACTCTTGTAGAAGCTGCATCTGCCGCTGCAGCTGGTGGAACAATACCAAATTTTACAGCATTCGCTATAAGAAAATTTCTAACGATTGCTGCATCCGCATTAGCGTCAGCGCCTTTTGCGAGAGCACCACCTGAAATAAATTCACAATTCCAGTATCTTTAAACCACATCATATTTGTAGCTATCGATCTCGAATAATCATCACTAAACGAGACAATGTTAAGTATTGTACTTGCTATTGGCAAGTGCATTGAAATATCTTCCACAATCGAATTAGCCAGTTGATACCGTGCACTTTTAAACAAGCTCCAACCATTATTAACAAGTGCAAATTTCTGCATCAGCTGCAATATTACCGCCTATCGCAGTTAGTAATTGACCACGTACTTCTAACATCGCCTTATGTGGCAACAAAAGCACATCTTCGTCTCTTGTGTTAAAAGTTCTGACGCCAGCTTTATTTGGTTCGTTCGAATTTTCGTCAAGATACTCGACATATTCAAATTCTATTACTGTATCGTCGGTATCTGGTTCTTCGGCAAGATCAAGATAATTTTTAGCTGACATTATTTATTTTTATGATCTATATAAAATTGTTATCTTGTTTTTCTTACTAACTTACGAACTACCTCCTCACCGCGAGGTGACAGTAATTTTTTTGTTGTAGCTATCATAGCTCGTTCTGTTTCTGCTGACGGTGCAATATCTGATATTACTTGTTTTATTTCCGACACCGTAGGTGCAACACCTTTGGTGTCACCTTTAATTTTATCAGCAACTGTTTGTCCTACTGCAGTACCTGCTGCACTAGACTCCCCCGTCGCAAAAGTTTTACCTGCGTCTAATGCAATTGGTGCTACTCTACGTGCAATTTCTGGGATATTCTCAATTACTTTTGTAAATATATTTACAAAAAACTGCGTATGATTTTTCTTCGATAAACTTTATTTTGTCTCATCGTTGTTATTAAATTAGGTTTATAAAATTTAATCCCGACCGCTTATACAACACGTAAGTGTAAATAATAAGTGAAAATCTCGTTGTTGAAATCTATTTGTCGTCCTGATTGATCTGTTAGTTGCATTGTTATTTTGGTTATTTGATTTTCTGGAATAATCGGATAGTATATTATTTGTCGTGGAGTAATTTGCATCAGAGAACCTGGCGGAACATCTGGTGAAAAACTATAAATTGTTTGCCCTCGACTTCCTAGTGCCGCATAAGATCCTCCTGCAATAGAGCAATTGATTAATATTGTGTTTATTTCCGTTATATTAACCGGTAAATCTCCATCGTACGATATACTTTGTTCTACAACACTGCCGTATTGTTGGCATTTAAATCCTAGCAACGACGAAATACTAGTAACTGGTGAAAAATCGATTATTAAATTATTTTTTAGTGTGATTCTGGCCCGTAATGTGTTATAATTCGGAGTTAATTCAAAATTGTCCTTAGCAACGCCAATTAGTTCTTTGATTGTTTTGTTAAGATCAGTTATATTACAGGCTCCTTGTGGTATTTTGACCGACTGCCATGCACCAGAATTAAATGTAAAATCGTCATTAACTTTTGTTTTTACACTTGCCATAGAATGCCATACTGTAGCAGAAATTAATCCAATTTCGTACTGGTTATTGGGATCTAGTGCTATTGGCGGATTATAGTAGACAGAAAAATTTGCGCTGTTGCTAGTTGTTTATGACGAGTCAAGTAATAGTGTTGTTGACATTTATATAAGATCGTCATGTAAAATTTTATATTCTTCTGATGTTAATAATCTGCTAGATCTAAGATGATCTAATATATCTACGATCTCGTTGTCGATTTCAGCACCTGCATTACCAGCTTCTTTTGATGATATCAACAACATTAATCGGTCAACTATTTCCGCATTTGATGTAAACTCTTTAACGCCAAAACCGAGTTTTTTTATTAATTGAAAGTCTATTACGTTCTCTATCGTATCTGTTAAGCATTGTAAAAAATTATGTTTATGTGCGTCTCTACGAGTCTTGGATTGTTCTGCAACTTCGAGCACAACTGTTGCTATTACTCCGCGTCGCATTAAAGCAAAAGTAAGCCATAAATTCTTATAATCTTCATCATTAATAGGTTTTGTTAGCGCATCATCATCATGCATTGATCGTGCCGATTTAATACATGCTTTTAAATAATTGATAAATTTTTCATAATTATCATCCGTCCATCGCCTTATATTTTCAATCTCAACATCTAAGTCAAGTTCGTCAAATGAATTTTGAATAAAATTTGAAAATTCAAATCTAGCAACAGGCTCTTTAATCTTATTTATTATTTTTTAACATCTTTTTCCATAAACACTTTAGCGTAATTTCTTGCATATACATCAGGTACATCACCAGTAAAAGTACTTCTTGTTTTAATTATTTCAGTTATATCTTGAAGTTATTTTATCTGCTCCTACTATTTCAGCAACTTTTTCAAAATGTTTTTTCTGCCTGTGTTTCTTGTTGTTCTTTTAACTGTCCCAATAAACCTTTTTCTTGTACTTTCTTTAGTTCTTCTGGAGATAATGTTGATATTTCTGGTTATTTGCCAAGCACTGCTTCGGTAACCGGTTTAAAAAGTGTGGTGGTTTCTTCTTCTGCAGCACGTTGTCCTTGACGTTCCTCTGTTACCTTTTTCTTAAATGCAGCTCTAGTTTCAAGAAATTTCTTTAGTAAATCAATTTTTTGTTGATGTTTGTCCATCACTTATTTTTTATACGCGACATAAAATTTATCTACAAAAATGTGTCAATACAACAACGAAACATTTTGGCTGGATCATGTGCTAGTTTATCAAACAAAAAGAAATTATATTTGTCTTTAGTCGCTTGATGATATAATTCGATAAATTTATCTTTTGTTAAATCACCACATTGTTCATTTGCAATATTTCTTACATAAACATTATCTAGCCCTGGAAACAGTATAAAACAACCAGTATTTCGCCTAATAAATTTATCAACATTATATAATCCTTGGGCGAGATAAATCGAGTCACATTTTTTGTTACGCGACAATGAAAAATACGACTTAATCTTATTCATTTCCTATTGTTCAGCGGAATGTCATCAAATACAACTATTTTATGCTCGGACGAGTCAAGTTCGTTGATGGGAATTAATTCTTCCGGTTATTTAATGATAAATATATCATAACCGACGTCAAGTTCATCATGAAGTTTATCGTTATATTCGCGTAATAATTAGCATTTGTCTTGTTGCGGATTAATTGTGTAAATATATACCCGATCGTAGCTAAAACTGTCGTTTAATAAAAGGTTTGAAAAAAGATTTGTTTTACCAGAACCTGTACGACCAACAATAAGATAATGACAATCTGGGAGTTCGTTATTGTGTTTTTATGTTTAATTAATCGTTCGGTATCAAAATTTAATATCGTTGACGACTTTGTCGTTGACTTCGCCATTATTTTTATATATATAATTATAGAATATGACCTACTACACAAAATTTGGAACATCTATTTCAACCGACGAAAAAACAGCAACAACTGATACATCATTGTTAGCAAAAAAACTGGCGATACAATGACATGAAATCTGTTTATGTCAAATCAACGAGTTCTAGGTTTAGAAACAAATTATCCGGCAATAAATGTTGATATACAAGCGATAAGTTATGCACAACTTAAATCCGTCGACGATAATAAACTAAACAAGACCGGTGATACAATGACTGGTCAGGTAAAAAAAATTGGGGGTTTTGAAACTGCGTATCCGCCAAGTAACTTTAATCAAACACAAGCTGTTAGTTATTTACAGCTAAAATATGTGGACAATAACAAACTAAACAAATTTGGCGATATAATGACCGGCACGTTAAATATGTCAGGTAAAAATACTTTTGGTCTAGAAACTGCATATCCGCCAAATAACTTAGATCAAACATAAGCTGTTAGTTATTCACAATTAAAATATGTTGACGATAACAAACTTGACAAGTCTCTCGGAACAATGAACGGCGACATAAATATGTCAGGTAAAAAAAATTACTTCATCGTATGTAGCCGGAAATGATTTTGATTTAGTTAATAAAGCTTACGTTGATACCAAAGATGTCGAAATCACAACTAATATATTATCATACGTAAACAACGATTGTATATATACAAAGCTGGTGGAACAATGACAGGAAATTTATATATGGGAAGTAACAGAGTAATATCATCATATATACCAATGGAGTCGGTAGACTTAACCAATAAACTTTACGTTGACACTAAAATTAATGATGCTACAAATATTTAGCTAGCAAAACATATATTGAAAGTTTATATGTCAGAAATAATGTTGGACTAATTCCTCGCTTAAGCAGCGCAAAAACAAAGCAAAAAAAACAAAACAAACGGATTTACAATAACAGCGTCATCTAATTATAATACAACACAATACAATTGTCATAATGTTACATTGTCCGATGACACAGTAAACGAGTGGGCAGCGCCTGGTAATGCAAGTAGTTATTGGATTAAAGTTGAACGTCCGTCAGCTGTTGCTATTTGGAAGTTTATTGTGCGAGGACGTTATAGTGGTGATGAAAGATTTCTTGACTGGAAATTGGAAGGTTCAAATGATGATAGTAATTGGTTTACTTTTGTTAGTTTTTCCAATGTGCCGATAGGATTGACTCCAATAGAGTATATTTTACCAACACTAAATCGTACAAAATATAAATTTTATAGATTATATTTTACTAGAGCTGAGATTGGCAATCCGGGTTCATCTTATTGGCAATTGTTTTCGTTAGACGAATTAATTTAATGTGGATTATAAATATAATGTTAGATCCACCAATTATAACACTAGCTAAGGAATTTTATAATACTGTTTTTAACGTCAACTATAAGATTGGTGTTAGTAATGGTGTACCACAAGCAATAAAAAAATTAATCAAATGAAAAAAAAATGCTCAACAACTTGCTAGATAAATTAACACCAGATCAAATTAATTTCGTAAATGTTGCCAATATGAGAGGAACACATCTAAGAAAATTACTAAAAAATTATGATAAAATAAATAAACATTGTCATCCTGACGATTGTCTCGAAGAAGTAAATGAAATTGAAAATACACTATAAAAGGCATTACTCGAACTAGATAAAGAAAATATTGATATAATAATTAAATCAGGTGTAATTGTATCGCGAGCACATGGTGGAAAACCACAAGAAGAAAAGCGAATTAGTGATAATCATAATAGGCTCAACAAATTATCAAGAAATAAAGATGAAAGATTAAGAAAAATCAAAATATTGAATAATCTTTTTTCAAAGAGAGAAATATTTAGTCATCTTGGTATATACTATCATGACAAAGAAACATTAACTAAAATAGTTAATTTAGAAGATGAAGCTGAGTTGTTAGTTAAATCATGCGTTAACGCAATTTTACCAATGTTATCTGAAAACCTTGATTTTAATATAATTATTGTTAATAAATCTCTATCAATAATCAAAGATCTTGATAATAAATTTAGTAAATTTAGTGATGCTGAAAAATTAGATTTTGTTGAAGATGATGATATTCTCAATATGGATCTTCAAGTAACTAATAAATTCTACGACATTAGTGAGGAAGATGATGTTCCACTTCCGTTTCTGGAGCGATCTAGAAAATTATCGTTACTAATATATTTTGATGAGGCTGATGAAATATTTACAAAACCTTACAGTACATTATATACTGCAATATTTGTATATATTGGAGATTTAAGTAAAAACTTTAGCAGAGAAAGGATTCGAATGTTAACATTAGTAAATTTTGCAACTGCTTATGCAATTATTAGACAACATCTTGTTCTTAAAAACTTTGCTTTAAATCAGATAAGCTTAGGATTAGGATATGTTGATAAAACAGAAAATGTAGTTACTGAGCTAATTGATGCAACTTTGTATCATAAAGATGTTGTTAAAAATACATTTAAATCTTACAGTTGGTTAAAGAAAGATGAGGTATTGACAGATGAACGATACAAAGATACTTCATCAGATGTTTATGATAAATAGAGAAATTTTATAGCAGATAATAATGAATTTCGTAGTTTTCTTGATTCGATTGTTGGTGATAGAACTTTTACTGTGATATAATAATATAATGAAGAAAAAAAAATCGACTTTAATCACATCTCCGACAATAATCCAAAACAAGATGCTGATGCGTTAATTCAATATTATAAATTTTACCACAAGAAATTATGGTGTGCAAAAAAAATGTTATACATTTTACACTAGATTTTTAAGTGTCACGTCATATCTACCGCTAGTTTTAACTGTGACTGGGATAGTTTGTGGAGCATCATTAAATCCATTTATGCTGATAATATCAGGAGCAGGCGTTTCAATAACTATCATGTTAAAAAAAAATGAGCCAAAATTTGGCATGAGAAAAAGCTATTGTAAAAATGCAATAATAACATCAAAATTACTTGCTCAAAGAAGATCGTATTTAAGGGGTATAAAGTACGATATGGATGATTTAGTTCGTGAATTTCGTATTACTGACAGTATGTTAACTGATATTTTGCCGATGAGAGTTGGAGAGTATGAAAAAGATTATAATGAAAAATATTCTTAATTTTATCTAACATTAATAAAATAATTTCTAAGACCATTATCAAAAGGTATGTCAATCATGTTGTCGATAAATAATATCGGATCAGTTGTCCATCCTATTATTCGATCATCGTCATCATCAGCAAACAACTAGATTGATCTGTATTTACTTGACAAATAATAACCAACCTATTTGATACAATCACTTACTACATTAGGTGCTATTCCAGTATATCTTGAAGCTGATTTAATCGAATTAAATCGTTTAAAAAATCTATTAGTTAGATTAAATCCAAGACTTTTTATTGGCCCTTTGTAATAATTCATATTATATAATATCTCCAATCTCTAATATAATTTTATCTAACATTAACAAATAAACTTCCGCTGTTGTAATTCTCTAGCACTCCACCATTATAGGTATGGCATAGAAAAAAAATGTATAAATCATTGTTGAAGGACTGTGATCTCACGAACTTTTTGATTGAGATTTTAGACATAGAGCCAGAAACCTCCCTTTCAGCACTACTAGAATTTTCAAAAAACATCCATTATCTAATGGAAAATAACCTTCTAGAATGATCTATGAACCTTGTTTATTTACAACACAATAGCCTATTAAATTCACTTGGGAACTTCCAAAACCCTGACCCTGATCAACATATTTACTCCTTCTTTGTTTACCTGAATAAAAATTCGGTTAATAAGCTCATACACATAGAGAATAATAAAGCCATTATCAGCTGTTTACATAAATGAAATTTAGTTTTTTTTATAAAAAAGTCAATCAGGTCAAGCAGAAATGAACTCAAGTTTGGACAAGGTCAAGTCCAGCAAACAATGTTACATTATAACAACAAGTAATGCAATAAAAAGAATTAATACTAACAGACAAACAATTAAATTAAATAGACATGACAATATATATATATATATATATATATATA
>JAECUM010070398.1:0-11876 GCA_016617855.1 Megalonaias nervosa | reverse complement strand
GAGAGAGAGAGAGAAAGAGAGAGAGAGAGAGAAAGTTTATTGTTGATGGTACTAGAGCAGAATAATGACTATGATCAACTGTAAATATATTAAAATATTTTAATTACCTCTTGTTGGTTCGTCATTTCGCTTAGTTTATATTCCACATTGATTTCCAAGCGCCGGTACGTGAATGGCAGCGTTCATGTGAATGGCGTAGCTATGTGTTTTTGTAGTGCTCTAATTTAATCATTAAAACCATCTTTCATGTTTATATCATAAGTCTGTATTATATTTATTTAATCAATGTGAAGAAAAATAGAAACTAAAAAAGAAAACAATCAACTTATCAATATGCAAGGTAATTGTGTATAGCCACAAAAGGCATAGAACTACATTTTGTAGCGGACACACTCGGGGATGTGAGGAGTTCATTCACTCGGTCAATACATAGCTGCCTGTCGTAAATCTGAACTCCGTTCAAAGGGCAAATATATGTATTTGTATGTGATATAAATAAAATATATGTACAGTATGTACGTTATATCAATGATATACCACTCGTTGTATAAATTTTTCATTAAAAGAAAACTCAGCAAGCTTCGTTTCCTTTTAATTAAAATGTATACATCTCGTTTTATATCATTGATACAGCGTACATACTATACATATATTCTATATATATATATATATATATATATATATATATATATATATATATATATATATATATATATATATATATATATATATATATATATATATATATATGCTCTTTCGGTAGGTTGACTATGCTTTCAAAGTATTTTTGTAAAGAAATAATTTCATGTCATTGTCACGCTGCTTTTAGGGCGCAATATCAACATATTCATCTATATACAACACTTTCATGCAAGAACGCGAAATTATATTATTGATTAAATTATTTAAAACCTATTTCAAACCAATACTAAACTGAAGAAAAAAGGAGAGAAATACACTCTATAATCACCAATTTCTGTCTCTTTGTTTGCATGATTTATCCTTGGATAAACAAATTCAAAACAAAACATGATCTGGCAATGGAAACTTAGCCTTTGCAATTCTACTCTTTACACATGATGATTTAGTTTCCAGATGTTGAGTGCTGTTTTACATTTTGTCTTGTATGGACAGTGTCAACAACTGGCAATTGAAAAGACCACGTACCTTCAAGTGCACTCAGAGAAAAACTCGATTTTCGCTGTTGGAGTCTTCAGTGGAGACACCCTACACATAATTCAGGCTCTGTGTGCAACGTTTCAGCAGAATACAACAAAACACACGCTTTTATAATATTTTAGAATGTCTAATCAACGCTTAGAGAAAATTTAAAGAGACCCACAAATAAAGAGACACAATTAGATTTTCTTTTGTTCTCTTAATTTAGCATATCCTTTAATAATAGAGACGGGATATTCTATAAAAAATGATTGCGATATTCGAACTAATTTCAAACAATTGCATATAATCTTCAGGATTAAATTTCAAGTCGTCTTTAAATACTTCCTATGATTAAAACTTTTTCCCCCGGTCTTTCCAACTGAAAGGAAAAATCCTCCCTCCCAAAGATTCAAATTTCAAATAAACGCTGTACAAGATATGTTTGTTTTGCAAAGATGGACTCGTACATTTTATCAGCTTATTTATGTGAGAGATAATGTAGATAAACAAATTGTGTAGGGTAATTATCGTAATATATATCAAGAAACAATTGGTGGCGATACCAATCACTATTATTAAAGTATGTGAAATTGACATGGTTCTTCCTTAACCCCTAAGTGATCTTGAGCTTTGATATTGGCAACAGACAGATTGACAAATGGATGGACATCATAAGATAATATGCATTGACTCATGCACGCTTATTAAATGGGGTGGGAGAATAAATGATTCGTTTGTGTTTTAAACTGCTTCCTGGACAGATGTAGGTGATCATGATATGGGCTTTCGAAGTCAGCGACTGATATTTGTGAGAGAAATGCATGAGCGATAGGATGCATACTGTAGAATGAAATATACATAAATAGTCTTTACAGTTGATCATAGATTGACTGCTCGTCTCTTCCTTTTCTTCTTCAAAGTGTTGGAAATTAGAGAGGAAACTTATTATTTTGTACAGCTGCACTCTTGGAATGCAGTGAGTAAGTGATTCTTAAAATAATTTTCTACAGCGCATTTAAAACTATAACCAGTTCCAATTGCCAGTTAGGATAAAATTGTTACAAGTTCTGTAATGGTACAATTCATCTTCTAAGTATCTACGGTGTCCGCCAAAACAGTTGTTGAGAACAGACTGTTTCAGTGAGATATTGCTCTAATAAAGAATGAATTCTTATATGAATGTTGACTTGCTTGAATAGTTTAGAAGCTTGGCAAGTGGTTATATCGGGTCCTTGGGTACTTGCATATCACAATACCATTAGGATAGATTGCAACCTAGAAATTTACAATTTCAACTTTCGTAAGTGAATGGTTATGAGGATAAAATGTTGGTTTGAAGGGAGATTTCCTATTGGCAACACTTAAATGTTTGCATGTGTCTGGGTGAAAAGACATAAGCCAGTCGCTGGCTGCAGCATTAATATATAACTGTCGTGTGATGCCATCTTCATGAGCATGTATTTTGTGTTAGATAATGCTTAAAGTGTTGTGATGAAGGTCTTCACTGAGTTCATTTATGTTTACTAGGAGGAGTATCTGGCCGAGGAACTTGCTCTGAGGAACACCAGCTTACAAATGCATCAATGTAATTTTTCCATTTAGACACGTACACAAATACACACACATATATATCAATCGATCGATCGAGAGAATAGAAAGAATGAATACAAGTCAAAACTGAACCTTTTGCTTTAAGTTTTCCAGTGTAATTTACTAATCTTGGGTTTTTAGTTACTATAAAGCATTATGTTATTCCTGGTTAGTTTTGTCACAATGTGTTGGGGATTATTATTGTGATTAATGAACTCTGTGTCGAATGACTGTAATAATATTATTTTTAACCGCAAAATTAATTATTGCTTATGAAGAAATCGTAATGCAAAATTATGTCTCTTATTTTAGGAACAAAAATCGCATCAAGATTTATTTTATATCGTGTATGTTAGATATTCTTTAAAGTCTTAGATTTGCTGTAAATGGTCGCTAAGAAGAGGGAAGTTCACGATAGATGTATCCGACACGAGGCGGCTGTCCTCTTACACATGCGGGAATGGAATATGGGATCGCAAAGACGACAAAAGATCAATTACTAGATCGACATTAAATCTGCATCTAAAATTATTTGATTACTCTTTAGGTTATGTTGTGCTAACATAGACTCTATTCTATAGATCGTGATAAATCGATTCACAGATACTGTAAATGTCTAGTGAATTGTTTTCGTGCTAACTTAATTTTGCGTGTCCTATCATGTGATCTAAGAGCTTTTCATATTATAATGCAAAAATATTGGAGAAGAAGATTGTCTCAGAAGTCATTATCCGACATGTGTTATGTATATTTAATTTGCAGTGATTGTTAGTTTTGTTGTTTTTTTTTTTTAAATTTATTATATACTATGGATAATTGTATATGTTACTTAACCTTGTTCAAAATCTAGTTAAGTTTCTACCTGATCTGAATCGTTGATTTTAAAAAATTCTGTAAACAACTAATACATAGCAAATATTTTCTATATGAATAGGGGTTAACTGATACAATTATTATTTTGGCATGAGTTACGGACATTGCGTTTCTTATGTTCTTTTTCATGATTTTAGTAACAGACTTTATAATTATAACTAAGATTTTTCGATAAATGAACTTTTGTCTACATTTTGGCTCTTCTTTCTTGTGCTTGTATTTTGGGATTTATTTTGGATTACCATTAAAATTTATTCATAACTTTAATCATTAGAACTTATGTTAGTAATTCTTCGATTACTTGGACTTTAATCGCAATGCCGTTAAGTTCCTATTTCACATATTGACTTTGTATTCTAGGGAAATAAATTATCTGTTGAAGTTTACAAAGATTGCTGCTTATCACTTGATTCTATTACTTATTTGAAGACAATAAAGTCGTAATATATGTACTAATCAGTTTCTTAAACATACTATAATTATATATATATATATATATATATATATATATAAGTATATATATATATATATATATATATATATATATATATATATATATATATATATATATATATATATATTCCAGTAAAACAGTGATTAATCAATAATTGAAAATTTAGGAACAGATTTCTTGCAAGTTATGCTACTGTGAGGTCCAAAGCTGAAGTGCTTGAATATGCATATCTTATGATGAGAGAACCTGGTTTTCCAGTTTTAATGCCATTTAACCAGATTTCAAAATTATTTAAGTTGCCTTTCTTAATTCAATGAAATTTGAACGTTCACACCCTTGAACAAATAACACGTTCTCCTCCGACAAGTTTATATTCGTCTATGTCGGCATTAGTGGGGGATGATTGACATTGGAGTTCATTAATAAGTGGGTATCATTGACGTGGACCTTTACCACTAATTTTATATACTTTTTGACATCTAGACTCCATAATGATTGTTGTTGTTTTTTTACTTTCACAAGTAAAATTTGATCAATGAACTTATATTAGAAGAACGATGCTTAGAAGAAACAAATTTTCATTGAGGCACACGACCGTGACATTTTATCTTTAAATCAATAAGTCTCTTCCATTCATTCAATGCTAGTCATCGAACTAGAGTTATGATGTAACACGAAGTTTCATATTTTAGTCAATGTGATCTTCACACCTCACTTGTATTCTTTTACTCAACGTGCTAAACATTCACAATCTTTCGTAAACGTGCACGATCAAGCAGTAATATTCTTTTGTATTGAAAACATTATGTTTTTAAATGACAGTGACCTTGCCATTTCACTGTTAGGACCGTGAATCTATAAGCGTCTTTCATACCATCCTCTCAGCAAAAGGCATCCAAATATTTTTGTCCTCGAGATCATGCCCTAATTTGTTTTAATTTGTTGTTCATTGGATATATATATCGATCATTCATTTTTTCATTAAATGGAAATAAAAATATTTCAGCGAAATTATAATAAAACACATTTCAAACAAAATAACACAAATGTTTAAATTTTAAGTATTGATATAGTTCAGAATCCGATCCGATATATAGATTGTGACCTTCAGCAAAAATAATACATCATGTGCTTATATTTTCAAACTGTAAAACTATTGATTAGAGTTATTATTTCCTAATTTCTTCTTTTGATATGCTAACGAGACGAATACAGAACAAAATATATGATCAAATTGTATCGATTGATAGTACAAAGATTTAAAGGTAAATTGAAAATACATGGATCATTCTTTTCATACTGAATACCTAAATTAGCTGGCTAAATGACAGTGGTTGATACAGCATTTGCTTCTACAAGCGGTGCGTTCTAAGTGATTGCTTCCAAATAACAGGTAGACATGTGTACAGCGGTTGAACAGTTTTCGAAAGGATGGAAGCTCGCAGAACAGCCCGACTGAAAAATCTGAATGCTGATTAGAGACACTTGCTTCTTTGGTTAGCATTAGCGAAACATTAAGTCCACTGGTGCCTGAATTGGTTTCAATGTCAGTAGCTTAAACATGAACATTGGTCAATTTCTTTTGATTATCATAGGACCATACATATTTTGATGTGGCCAAACATATTCTTATAGCTCAGAAAATCTTTCCGATTGCTCTAGCGAACGTGTTGAGTTCATATGAATGGAGAACACAAAATATCACGCATGTCGTAATTTAAAATATTGATGCTGTTTCGGGTTTGACCCAATCTGTAAACTGTGACCTCATCAATGATAAATATAAATATAAAGTTCTTACATTTTCAATTTGAAAATGTATTGTCTAGAGTAATCATTTCCTAACTTCCTCTTTTCATGTGCTAACGAGACAAATTCAAAACAATATATATGATCACCTTCCAGCTTTTGATCACACACATATATAAAGGTAAAATTTCCGGTAGCAGGACATAACATGTCCGTACAATAAAGTAGCATTTATTAGGTTAGGTCCATGCTTTCCACGCATATAGATGATACTATTCTTAGCAAAAGTAGTCCTGTTGTCGCATATATGCTTGCGAATAATGAGCACCCAATTCCGTTCAGTTAAAATCACAAACAGAGCAAATGGTATTAACCACGGTGCATTGTGCTACGGCAGCATTGGGTCTACTTTGCTTGCTGATTGGTACGTATTATGTATGCAGCAGCTACATATGGTGTCATTGTGGGAAACACGTAATCAAATGGACACATATTAAAAGAGACTTTTATCAAACTTTGATTTCTGTCTGAACCATGAATAAATTGAAATTCATACATACTCTAACCGAAACCCACCAGGCCTGAAATGATACAGAAAAATGCAAGTCATGGAAAAATTTATTTGCATTATAAGGCGAACGTTGTTCTAAGACGAAAAGAAGGGTCAAATTGACAATTTTAATGCTAATTATAAATTAACAGATAATTATTTGTCGAAAAAGATAAGACATGAAAGTGAGCATTTAGCCACGATACAGTTTTTGCATTGAAAGGGTATAACGCATGCAGAGCACCAATGCGCAGTAGATAACGTAAACATAAACTTTATTAACGACCGGGGGGATTTGATGGAAAGTGTGATTTGAATGACATTGTCCAATTAATGAAGACTTGTATACCTTTCGAGATAAGCCACAGACCCATTTACCTTGCAGAATGCAAAAGACTTGGACCAAACCAAATAATAGTAATTAAAAAAACACAATCAATGGGCATCAATATCATGATCGAGCTATACATGGAAATCAAAGTTTATCCATATAAAACATGCATCTTACTGCAAAAAAAGCAACAAAAAGACCACCAAACACACCCAGACACCACCCAAAAAAGGAACTTAAGATCTGTATTTGAAATCGCATAATGCGCAGTTTCCGATAGAATGAGCTTTATATATAAATCAACGCAATGACCATGGAAAAATTATTTCCATGTGGTTAAAATTTAAATAAATAACAATGAAAAAGACTTTAAAATTTAAATGAATAAAACTAATTTTTGTAGGAAAAGATGATCCACCCACCACTGTCCTCGAATCGGTGTTCCCCGTGGAGAATTTCTGAAAAGAGAAATTGTATGCGCAGAAATTTATTCACATTGAACTTGTGTGTCATATATTAAGTGTAATATCGAAAAAGAGGTTTCTTGAGAAACAAAAGTAGTTACTACCGAAAGTGGCTCTAAAGATTATAAACTGCAATAAAATTCTAAGTTTATGCTATAAATAGTACTGAAGACTACGATCTTTAAAATGTTAAGGAATTAAATGTATCTTGTAAATCAGAATGTTGAAAAATAATGTTTATGACATAATTATATAAGATAACGTAAAATACAGCAGAAGTTAAGAAATACACAAAAAGAATACAGATAAATATGTTATTTTATCATTTATAAAGTCTTAAATTTAAGACGGCTACATCTGATTTATTTGCACTAACATTTGATAATTTCTTTATAAAGAGATTTTGAACATACACGTTTCCCCTTGAATCAGGAAAAGAAGATCTAGAAAAGATTTTTCCCTCAGATTGTTATCATGTCAACATCTAAAAAAACCCATAATGTGTTCGAAATGGATATTCACCGGATTTACCTCCTACTTGATATTATTATCAATTTGAGAGAAAATTTGGAGAAAATTTTTGTCACCACAGTGGATATATATTTTTTTGAACTACGTTATTTTCCCATTTGTGAAGTTGATCAACTTGTGTTTCCATATTGAGGTATATGCATAATTCTTCTTCTCTGTCTCTACTATTTCGTTTCCTCTCTCTCTCTCCTCCTTTCTCTATCAGGATGAACAGTTCTTGAAACATGTCAAGGCTATAGAGCCTGTAGTATACATTCATGTAATCAATAAGAAATTGCCATGAAAAATGCCTAAATCGAACTCCAAACGACAAAACCTAGGATTCAAGAATACCTTCTAAACAATAGTTTTCATCATGAATCGTGCAAACTGTAATCGACTAAACTCACGTGAAATTTTTCTGTTTATGTTATCCATACAGTAAAATATGATGGTTTAAGTATCTATGTTTACCCTCATCACAATCATAATAATGTTTGAAAACGACGGCTTAATCGGGGATAGGTGTTTATTGATTGCAAACCAAAATTAGGGTGACAATGGATATTTAGATGACATTATTTAGTTTGTATTATAACAGGGGCAGACCCACGGTTTGTTACTTGTACAATGTACATGTAACGTAGCAAACCGTCTTTTCAAATCAATTTTGCGTCATAATCTTCTGCTTTCATGTAATCTGCTACAGTATCCATCTCTGTGTAGGTTTATTCCACGTACACAACATTTTTGGATGGTTGTATCATAAATAATCGGGATAAGACGACTGTATGGAATTGGTCTCACTAAAGAGTTGCACGGATTTAAAAATGTAAATGGAGGTACTAACTAGGACTGCACTTTTATTGTTCAACACCGAATCTTTGTATTATAGATACAGTTCGACAGGCATGTAACTTTATTTATTTGCAGTGATGGCAAATGGGATCGTTTGGGTCAGAGCATATGGATAAGGTAAAGATCAAATGGAGTTCTCTCAGAATTGTGCTTGGTTTTACTTCCTGTTCTTCTGAGGTGTGTTACGAGCAATGGGGCTGATTACTTTGTTGCTTTTATTTTTTTTGTTTTTGTTGTTGGGTATATTAGCCATCGTTGAAAGCCAAAAGTCGAGATTCCGCTAAGCTCTTGAATCACCCGCGTGTGCCTATAAGGATTCATTGAATTGTTCTGAATAACAAAATACGTCATTAGAGTCTGCCACAATATCCTTAATTTGCCATTGATATTGATTGGTTGTGGTTTTTATTGACTGCTTACAAAAATGTCTACTTTGGAGAAGTCATTTAACTCTTGATCAGACTATCGTTTCGTATATATATCTATCTTAGCAGATAGATAAATAGTAGTCTACGTATGTATGTATGTATGTATGTATGTATGTATGTATGTATGTATGTATGCATGTATATATGTTATCTCATCTGTAATAGCGTCAAATCTATCCAGTTCGTAAATCGGAATTATTAAAGACACACACAGTCACACAGACATAACGAAAATTATGGAACTGTTCTTCTCTGTGATATTCTCCAGTCCTCATCCCTAAAACTGAAACTAATCAATCTTCAATGTACCAGCGAAGAACAGGACTTGATCAGAAATATTTACAAGAACATGTTAACACAAATTAAAAATACCTACATGTACATGCCAATTTAAATATTAGCTGTCTTCACGATAATGATTTATGTCTGTGTGTTACAAGTTGATGATTTGCATAGATATGAAGTTTCAAATAGAACTAAAAGCATTAAGGAAGTAAAAACACTTTTTACAAAAATAAAACCTCGATGCATGCTCCCCCCCATGTCAAAGAAAAATGGTAGGGGGATAAGAAGTCATTATATTTTACCGGTGCAAAACCCGTCGCTGATTGCAAGCAACGAAATCTCATATGTGTTGTTGCCATGATTCTACGTCTGACAGGGTCTCGGCTCTTCTCTTAAGATCATTATTAGAAGAAAAAAAAATTGACCCTGATCTGCCTGCTCCTAACGCAACATTTACTGCAGAATAATATATTTTTCAGATATAGTAATGTCTTTTAGGGTATGAGAGAATCTTTTTTATAAAAAAAAATTCAAGGAGGGTAAGATTACTATCATCATTAATTGAAATCGAAGTAAAATACTAATTGAATAAGTTGGCCTTTTCTTTTTCATTATAAATGCAACTTTAAGAGGTTGAATCAAATTTGATGGATTTATCTCTTTCAAAAGTGATTTTGTAATTTTCCAAAATGATTGAGTAGAATCTATCTCAGAAACTTAACGATGTGGTTCAATATTATCCAAATATTGCCTTTTAGCATATGTTCATGTTATTTACTTTATTCCTAATAAGTTGGAATGTATTCCAGTCTATTGGCTCACTTCGACTGAATGCAAATTTACGTGCTCTGTTCCTATTTCTTATTATGTTTTCTAATTGGGAATCAAACAAATAATTAGACGAATTGTAACAGTTTTAGAAGGAATACACAAAATTGTGAATTCGAATAATTTGGTGTCAGCAACAGATCTGCCCAGTTAGTTCTTGTTGTCAGAGTGTTGAATCTGTTAAAATCAGCTTTCCGGTAATTCCTTAGACGGCTCTTGTAGGCCGGTTGGAGGTGAACTTTAACACTGATTGCTATGTTAAGTGTATCATGGTCACTAAATTCTCTAGCAATTTTTAAAATGGCAGTGAGCAGTATAGTTGTAGCACAACTTACAAAGATTGGATCAAACAAGATTTTGGTAGTAAAAGTAATTCGTGAAGGGTTCATAAGCACATTTCGTAGGCTATATCCTGCCATTAAATTAACTATATGTGCAGAAGTAGAAGGTACAATTAAATCAGCGTTATTGTTCCCCATAATAATAATGTTTATAATTGTCACTGCCGATATCAATTGAAGGTTAAAAACTTTCCCAGAAATTAGCAGTCTGATCAATACTCTTCATATAATCAATCAATACTCTTCATATAATCAATCAATACTCTTCATATAATCAATCAATACTCTTCATATAATCAATCAATACTCTTTACAATTTATACGAAGATATAATATCATTTCATATAAGGTTCCTTTACAATTTATACGAAGATAATATCATTAATCCAATGTCTTGACAGACAAAGTTCAAATGGTTCAGACGTTTGCAAAATAATTTATCAGAAACGTATGCCATAATGTCTGATAAAGATGTCTCCGGATAAACATTATAAGTTGTATTTTCCACAAACATATATGCTTAATATTGGGTGCGTTGATAAGAGTTTATGCGTAATAAATAATCTTTAAGGCAAAGAAATCCATGAACAGGACGACCTACTATAAGCGGCTGCTTCTATAAATTACAAACAACAAGCATTTCATGTACATACGAATCCATGTCAAAGTTTCCTTCCTCTTCTTATGATGACAGGACCCTACAAGAAAACATCTGGTACTGAACAATGATTGGTAAGATTTATGAAATGAATCCACCAAACATCGTATCCTACACACCAACTTTATTCATCAATAAAAAAAAAAAAACGTTGCGAGGGCAATCTATTTTAGGTAAGTTTAAACATGTTTTATTGTCAAAAATATGATAGAATGGAATTGGGCATAAGTTCTAACAATTTAAATCAGCCCTATCTTTACATAATACAAGTATTCCGACATAATTGAACGTGATAATAGTGATTAATAATGAAGGAAGATTGCAGAGAGAGAGAGAGAGAGAGAGAGAGAGAGAGAGCACAGTAACAACATTTGAGGATGTTATTGAAATCGTCCGGTATCGGTTAGATATTTGCATAAATGTTATAGAATTCTATATTTTCGTTTTCATCGCCCTTCCTAGAAAGCACTAAATCTAAGATAACAGCTGGATACGGCACTGAGAGTAATTCTCTCATTAGGTTGGTTCCTTGCTGACTATTCATGGACAGTACATGAAGAAATGCATGGTGGTTTCGCACGAACAAGAACATGTGTCAACAAGTTGAACACGGTAAAGATCAGTTGTTAATGACCTCACATTATGTCATAATAGTTTAGGGATAACAGCTAAGGTTCGATGACTGAAAATAGGCATTTTACTAGACACGATATTTGGGCATAAACAATAAAACAGATGGCCTATGTCAGTCACAAAATCATATTCATAGCTGTTGTGACTTTAAATAATTTCGTGA
>JAECUM010070394.1:0-15674 GCA_016617855.1 Megalonaias nervosa | reverse complement strand
TGGTCTAATACTCAGCAAAGTGAACAAATATCTACGAAAAGCATCTTGCTTTTCTAAAAAGGGTCTTAAACGTATTTTAAGCTGGACATAATGCAGCCAGACTTCGTGGTAGAACTTCAGATTGTAACATGAATAGGATTTGGATCGAATGTCTAAGTCTATCCCCATATTCCTTGTTTGGTCGGACACTGGACTGAGGTAACTAAGCTCGCTGGCTTCAATCTAACCAAGTAAAGAGATATACCGGCATGCATAGCTAGATAACCTTCAATGCACTGGATTCCAAACTAAGGAAACTTGCTTCTTCTCAGTTGTTTTACTGTACGGAAATAAAAGTAAGTTCCAGCCTGATTAGAAATGAAGACTGTTTTGTATCATTCCCCATGAAACACCTAACTGGTTTCATATAGTGGCTTTGCCAAGTGCGAGATTCGGTTTTGACTTGCCAGATGTCTTATATTATGACTAATACATCATATGAATTAGTCCCCACGAGAACTGATGACATTATGGTACCATTGGTCTTTATTATACCGTTAGACTAAATGAGCCTTAACCTCTCTCTCTCTCTCTCTCTCTCTCTCTCTCTCTCTCTCTCTCTCTCTCGTACTTACTAATGGTCTTAGATTTTTCTCGTTCTCATGGGGTTTTTTTTGTGGTTTTCTTTTTGTTTTCGAGTTTGACATGGTACCACCAAAATTAGCTTTAAACTGATAACAAAGTAAAATAAAATTAGAATTTAAAACACCTGCAAATTAGAAGACCACGTCACATTTCTATATGCCAGAAATGAAAGTTTCGTGAAGTAAGCAACGATGTAAATATGAAACATTACTGATATTTTCATTGGACAATTATAACATGTATGGGATGGTGAGTAATATCCGGGGTATGTAGCGCCTTAAAGGCAACGCTTGAGGCAGTTAGCTCCTTAAAGGTAATGACTGAGGCAGGTAGCTCCTTAAAGGTAATGATTGAAGTAGGCAGCGGTTAAAAGTAAAGATTGGAGTAGACTGCGCTTAAAAGGTAACGACCGGGGAAGGTAGAGCCTTACAAATAATGATTGGGGTAGATAGCTCCTTAAAAGTAACGATTGGGATAGGCGGCGCTTTAAACGTAAAAGGCTATGGTAGGCAGAGCGTTAAATGTAACCATTGGGGTAGGTAGCACGTTAAAGGTAACGACAGGGGTAGGTAGCGAATTAAAGGTAACGATTGGGGTAGGTAGAGAATTATAGGTAACAATTGGGGTAGGTGGCGCCTTAAAAGTAATAACTGGGGTAGGTAGCGCCTCAAGGTGGTAGTAGGGATAGATAGCACAGTACTTTTAACACTGGGGGTATTAATTGTAACACTTGGGGTATTAATTGTAACACTTGGGGTATTTAATTGTAACACTTGGAGTATTAATTGTAACACATGGGGTATTAATTGTAACACTTGGGGTATTGTAACACTTTGGGTAATAATTGTAACGCTTTGGGTGTTAATTGTAACACTTGGGGTATTAATTGTAACACTTTGGGTATAAATTGTAACACTTGGGGTATTTAATTGTAACACTTGGGCTATTAATTGCAACAATTTGGGTATTAATTGTAACACTTGGGGTATTATTTGTAACACTTGGGGTATTAACTATAATGATTTGGGTATAAATTGTAACACTTTGGGTATTAATTGTAACACTTGGGGTATTAATTGTAACACTTTGGGTATAAATTGTAACACTTGGGGTATTAATTGTAACACTTGGGGTATTAATTGTATCACTTGGGGTATTAATTGTAACACTTTGGGTATTAATTGTAACACTTTGGTTTTTAATTGTAACACTTGGGGTATTTAATTGTGACACTTTGGGTATAAATTGTAACACTTGGGGTATTTAATTGTAACACTTTGGGTATTAATTGTAATACTTGGGGTATTTAATTGTAATACTTTGGGCATTAATTGTAACACTTTGGGTATTAATTGTAACACTCTGGGTATTAATTGTAACACTTTGGGTAAGTAGCACCTTAAAGGAAATAATTGAAGTAGGTGATAGTTATGGTAGGTAGAGCCTAAAAGGTGATAATTGGAGTAGATAGTGCATTAAAAGTAATTTCCAAAAATTTGCGTTTGAGTCTATTACTGAAGACTTCTATGCAAAAATGTCACGATGCTAAACAATTGTTTCAACAACTAATACTAAAAAAGAAGCAAACTGAAAACAAAACCAAGTAAATAAATAAATGAAATCAAATTAAACCCCACTTCTGAGATGGGTTTAATTCTATGATTGGCTGTTGACGTTACTTGAATATGAACCACAGGGTTACTAGGCTATTACATATAACAGACACAAAACACGTCTAATTTATGTCCTTAATATGAATACTGGAATGTCTATTGCAACGTGACATCTCCATCAATTTCCCTTTCATATCCCTTACCCCATTTCCCTGCTAGTGCGTAAAAAAGACGACGGTTTTTTTTGACATGGTCTTACCTTCCGCGCCTCAACCTGATATAACAACCTCAATGAACAGATTGCCCTGTAGACATTCTGCATTCACTATATAGTGGAACAGAGGAATTTCAGAGTAGGCTAGTAGACATTGTGCGGTCACTCACGATCCCCACTAAAAACATGTAAGTATTTTAACCCCTCTCTCTCTCTCTCTCTCTCTCTCTCTCTCTCTCTCTCTCTCTCTCAAAACATATTTTCATCCGTCAGGCAAAACTTCATATATAATCCATTGAGACATCTTCAGGATGTAAAGGACCAAGTAGGTTTGTTTTTTTTTTATCTTTTTATATTCAACGGGAAGCTTATTACACCTAAGAATTTTTAGTGTACGCTGTAAATCGCATTTTTCAATTTTGTAAGGCAAATGCTTTTGTTAGATGAGATTTTAAACTTTAGCAGGAGTATGTTTATTCAGAGAAATGTTATATTTAACCAGCTGTCGCAGTTTAGCAGATAAATTTATAAACTTATATTTATCTCTGTAAAAGTGTCCGAAGCAAGTGGTGTATATTTACCCTGCATGGGTAAAGAGAAAAATTTTTAAATTTGTTTTTGTTCACCTAAAACTTTATGTAGCAAGGAACTCTATGTTATTAATTTGCCACTTAATAAAACTGGTTTATTACCACAATTTAGTCAGCATTTCTTTTAAGCTTATCCCAGATTTACGATATGTAATTGGTGAAACATAAGTAAAACTTAATGATATCTAATTGGATTAGTGGATTCTTGATTTTATGTTTAGACTCAGATTTTGTTGATTGAAGACAAGCCACTGACTGTGTTGTCATCTACATCTACATCAGCTTATTTATCACCTTAGGTGAGAAAAAGAATATAGTGATTGAGTTATCATTTTGCTACAATTGACCAGATGAGGTCAGATTTCTCTCATATACGTAAGTATATTTTGTGCATTCTAAATATCGAAGCTTTGCAATGAAGCATCATTGCTGGTCACCTTAAAATTGTTAAATTACGTGGGTCCTTTTTCATTCTGTGTTTGAGAGGAAATTGATATTACTCTCTACTCTATCTAAGACTGCATGTATTTAGGTCTCTTTAGAGTAGTAAATAAAACTGAATGTATTTGGCTCTCATTAGAGTAGTAAATAAAACTGAATGTATTTGGTTCTGTTAGAGTAGTAAATAAAGCAACATGTATTTAGTTCTCTTTAGAGTAGTAAATAAAACTAAATGTATTTAGTTTTCTTTAGAGTAGTAAATAATACTGCGTGCATTTAGTTCTCTTTAGTAAATAAAACTGAATGTATTTAGTTCTCTTTAGAGTAATAAATAAAACTGCATGTATTTAGTTTTCATTAGAGTATGAAATAAAACTGAATGTATTTAATTCTCTTTAGAGTAGTAAATAAAACTGAATGTTTTGGTCCTCTTTAGAGAAGTAAATGAAACTGCATGTATTTTGTTCTCTGTAGAGTAGTAAATAAAACTGAATGTATTTGGTTCTCTTTAGAGTAGTAAATAAAACTGCATGCATTTAGTTCTCTTTAGAGTAGTAAATAAAACTGAATTTATTTGTTCCTCTTTAGAGTAATACATTAAACTGCAAATAATTTGTTCTCTTTAGAATAATACATATTTTGTAACATGGTATCAGTCCATAGGAACATCTTAGGTTACGTGACGTTAAGCGTCATAAAAAAGGACAAATGTGAATAAATGTTGTGATGAAATACATATATCACTGACATGGTTGCCACATATATAAAACACGGGTCTAAATTGACATATACAGATTATATCTGACAACGCATGTTTGACATGTAAAGGCTTCCTGAGCTTTGAAACAAATGTTGTGTCAAACGGAAAAAATAGAAAAATGCAAATCTTTCGTTTATCCAAAAATCACAGATAACATGTATGAATTAAACTTTTATATATGTTAAATGTTTTAAATAACCCTACGCATGTGGTCAACATATATTTCACATTTGTGTCAGCTTTATGTGTTGGCCATGTGTTGATTACAGATGTAAAACATGTCGTACATGTGTCAACCTTATGTAGATCACATATCTTTAGTCACGATTAATACCCAGCTTGAATAGGTTTGATTAATAAGGAAACTATAAAAGACATTAGGCAATCGGTCCCCTTAATAATACTACGAAAGGACCAGTACTCTCTAAACATTGTCGTATTTCCTGTGCATAAAGAATCTAAAATACAATCAGTGATCAGGCGGAAAATGTGAAACTGAAACTATTGCAGTTTCTGTTCAGTGATTCTCTGCCAACTCATCCCCCACCCTCAACACTTGATTGTGGCGCTTTCTCTTGTAAAATAAAACAGCAAACAAAAATTAACGATGAAGCAAAAAGAGAAAATAAAGTCGTAACTTAACTAGGTACCCATAGTATATTGTGCATATTCGAGGTAGTAGGTATATTCAAACTAGTAAATGTATTCGAAAGGATTATAAAACTCTCTCTCTCTCTCTCTCACACACACACACACACACACACACACACATTCTCAGATATATATATATATATATATATATATATATATATATATATATATATATATATATATATATATATATATATATATATATATATAGGAATGAAATCAAGTTCATTATTATGAGCAACCCATAACAACCATTATCTTACTTCCGTTGATCAAGCATTTTGATGCAGCAAATCTGAAAGTCAACATCGGTTACATTATATTCTTTTGAACAGTTGCATTTGCGTGCATTGACACTAATGTTTTGACGGAATGGGCTGAATGTTTTGTCGGAATGTTTTGTCAGAACGTGTACGATGTCTTGTCCGAACAGGACGAATGTTTTGTCGGAACAGGACTAATCTTTTGTAGGAACGGACCGAATGTTTTGTCAGAGCGGGGGAAAAGAAATCACTAAATAAAAATTTTCTCTGTAAGCTTCGCTGGTAGTTTCTGTTAATGCAAGAAACATTCATCACTGATATGCAGGTCTATTGTTATTGCTATTATTATTATTATTATTATTATTATTATTATTATTATTGTTGTTGTTGTTGTTGTTGTTGTTGTTGTTGTCTTTTCGATATGCAATGATCAAATTATCTATGAATAGAAGAGGGCCTACGTAAAAGCGAGGTGTTGCGATCATGTGCACAGTATACTGTGGAGTGGAGAATTGTCTCTATAAATTGTATCCCAGATGAATCATTGCCTTACTTTCGGTTTAAATAATAATAATAATAATAATAATAATAATAATAATAATAATAATAACGATAACGCTGATAATAATAATATCAAAATGAATGTGACAACGGTTATGTACATGTTTGTACGCAGACATGTCCGTTTTGGTTCCTCAGGGTTTAAGCCATGCCATTTTCGGAGACACGGATTAAGCATACTTCTTTTTCCTTCATAATTTCTGGATTCCAATTGATTCTGTGGATAATTCCAGTTAAAACGATGTCACTGTATAATCATGGAATGATAAATATTTTCAAGCAGACTTCATTCCACTGTTTTGGTCATCCAGCTAGACCTGGGGAGGTTAAGTCTTGTATGAGGATTTTTTGTTGCTTTAATATCGCCAACATTCTAAAGGCCGTATAAAATCATATGTGTCATGAGGCAGGTCACAGTCTGTTTTGCATGTGATGTTTAGGACATTTATTATACCCTTCGCTGTACAAGAAAATTGTTTGTTTTGTCATGTGTTGGCAAGTTTGGCGTCTTCTGTCACCACATTTTCCAGATGTGCCAATATGGCTTTGCTACATGGTTGGCTTAATTTTTGCTCAGACTACAATACAAGAGAAAGCTTTTGGTCAAGAAAAGGACACAACTTGCCACTTTGTTGAGATTTTACCTACCTCAAAAAGATATGTAAAACAAAAGAATGCAGGTAAAGATTTTGTTTAGAAACGTCCCCAAAACTGGAGTCAAATATAATCAAGCAGACATAATACTTTTCATATGACGTCATATAAAATCACAGTAATCCCACTTGATTTTTCAGTTTGCAGTCAGCCATTCTTATCAACCAAAACCCCCAAGATGTAAAGTAATGGAGAAATGGTTTCTATGAAAAATAGTACCATATACAAACGTCTTTCTTCTTCAGATAACGTAATTTTATTTGCTGAAATTGGGTCTATAAAATACTAAACTATGCTTAAGCATTTTTGTTTGCTTTTCTTTTATAAAGTTAACAAATAATCTGCAGGTATTACTAAACCTGTATACCAGATACACTGCATTTCAGAGGAAGTAAATCTTAGTAAGTTACAACAATAAAATGACTCCATTCATGTGTGAGCATGACGGACTGAGTGTCGAATTTGCAAACGAAAACAGTCAATAGAGAATTCTATTTTACTTCAAAGTCAGTCCAGAGTTTTTTTCTTGTTTTGCTAGATATTACAAAAATCTCTTTTACCGTTATAAAAACCTGACACACTAAAATTTCCAATGTAATAATTAATTAAACAGGTACTGAAAACAATTCGTGGAAGTTCGTGATTTCGTTACGCTTTAATACTCTAAAGGCATTGCCATCATGTTAGTGTGTCTGGGTGTAATGTTCTCTATAGCATTAATTCCACATCTAAAAGCATGGTAATGTTAGTGTGTCTGAGTGTAATGTTCTCTATAAAATTAATTCCACATCTAAAAACATGGTAATATTATCGTGTTTGGGTGTAATGTTCTCTATAAAATTAATTCCACATCTAAAAACATGATAATATTAGTGTGTCGGGGGGAGGATGTTCTCTATCAAATAAATTCCACATCTATAAGCATGGTTATGATCAGATGCTAATTTGAACATTAATCTAAGGAGTAAAGAGACACTTATGTACTATAACGCTTTGACTGACATAATGATGTTCCCATATTTCCTAATAAGAAAAGTCTCTATTACAGAAGGGGTCTTGGCAATGTAGGTTAATCCCCCTAAACAATATCATGAAATCTTTTCTTACTTGTACAACTGTCATGAAATAACATCATCACATATGCAATAAAGTCAGAAATTTAAAGTTCAAACTTTACGTACAGTGGAAAACCTATTATCCGGACGCCATTCATGCTCATTGCTCGAACGTACTAATTAATGTTCATAATTAGTGTTAAGGAACTGTGGCCCGCGACTTAAGCATTTATCTCTTTTGGCCCCCAGCTAACTTAGGTTTTACTCCCAAGCCCTTAAGCCTCTAATCCACGGCAAGTACTGTTATCGCCTAAAATATATCATTACAAAGACAGAAATGGATTAGAACCGCCATGATGTAGCTAAAATTCTGTTTATAAAAGACATGTACCAGAACTTCACTGTTTTGACATGCATCTCCAAATCTGAGTTTCTTAGATACTTCACCCATTTTAAGGACAACCCAAGAGTGCGTGTGCACTTGTATTTTCATGACCAGCGGGCATGTACATGTTTATAAAGAGGGCATCCCACGAACTCTCAAACTGTGACCGAGCAGATTAGTCTCCTGGAAGGCTGTAAGAATGGGGAAATATGAAGGAAAACAACATGGCATACCAAAGGGCTGCAGTTTGATACGTGTTGAATTTTGGGTCATTGATCGCACAGACAAATTCTCATACATCTGAGACTAAAACTCGTGAGTTATTTAAGCATATAATAACCTTGACACCCACCCCCAAGTCCTCTGCCACAGCGATGGTATCAAACTCTGTACGTGTTGGCACAATCTACAGGGCTATTACTGACGTGAGTATAATATTTCTGGCCTTAAGGAAGTTTAAGGATAGTATAATCATACGTGTCCCAGATCATATGTACGGACGCACGATCATACAGACAGGCAGACCGTTTGACATTATATAGATATGGAGAGGATATCAAATGGGCAATAATTTAATATTGAATTTATGAAAATAGTTGAAATAATATCCAGCTTTTGCAAGCCTTGGCGAACAAAAGCTGGACATTATTCAACGAGTTTCATAGTTAAATATTAAATCATTACCCATTTAATGTCATGTTTATCGCATGTTTATCACATTGTTTTTTTTATGGAAATAATTTAAAGAGAAAGAAGAACGAATAATTGTGTTCATTCTGGCCTATAGTATTCGTCGATTAGAATGTTTACATTGTTTCCACCTAAATTGTGTCACTTACACTACTAAGCATTCCAGTTGTTGTACTTTCATGTAAAAGGATGATTGCTGGAAACAGAAATTCTAGATTTAATGTAATATTGATTGGATATTTGCATAATTTGATTTGGAACATTACAATCGATATAGACAAAATTTATTTAGAGTCGGAACCTTGTTGAAACTATTTTACTGCGAAAAAAAAATTGTTGTGGTTGGAGAAATTTCTGTCAGTTCTGAGACCGTTAAATGTCCGTATTCTTATTTAAACAGCGGTGATTTCATTTACTCCTTTACGTTAACATTTAAATCACGCTTGTCATCGGCTGGGGTCCATGTTACATGAACCCCCACTCCTCCACCATTTGTCCATTGACCGATACCCTTCATTTAAATTTGTAATTTGTCCCTGTGTGGTAAACTGACCAAAGTCTGACAGACGTGAAAATTTTTCCCTATACCCCATATGCAATCGATTCGAATAATGCCGCCAAAATGCTGATAAAGTTGTCCTATAAGTTAAGATTTGAAGCACGACATCTATCCACTTAATGATACCATTAGTTTTGTTTGTAACGAGCCACTGTAAGCTAAATTGCCCTTCAATATCTTATACACATGTTCCGGTGGTTCATGAGTTATTATTAGAAAAATGGATGTCACACATTAATCGAAGGTTATTTTCTGATATGCTGGCTAGTAATGACACTTTCCCTTTGTATTAATTTAGTCCATTCAAAGAGCAAATATTAAAACCAGGTGAGTTTCCTCACAGAAAATTACCAAACGACAGCAACAACGTTACGTCGTGTATATTCGGTCTTTATTTTAACTGACGCTATTCTACAGCTTTATTGTGTCTCTTTCACCAGGATGTCTCAAATTCTCCAAAGATGTTGGCGGATCATATGAGGTCACCAAAGAATTTGACTGGTCGTATGAGGCCACCAAAGAATTTGGCGGATCATGAGGTCCTCATTTTTTTCTACAGGGCTCTCCTACCTCTTTGTTTATTAGCTAGTTCTGTGATATAACGTATATGTTTTTAGCATAATGACTACGGATCACGATAGATAATATGTAATATTTTTATTTGTTTATTTATATGTTTATTTGCTTATTATTTATTCACAGGGGGGCCATATTGCTGTTAAAAATCATCGGAGCCATGGTGATCTCGTTACAAGCCCTGCCAACACAACCATTTGGAACCAATGAGACGACACCTGGTAGCAGCAACACGCTACCGCCAACAGCTATCCCTGAACCGTCCCTTTCTGCCGCGCCAATATCTATAGCTAGTAGCAACAGGCTACCGCCAACAACTATCCCTGAACCGTCCCTTTCTGCCGCGCCAATATCTGTAGTTGGTCAGCTTCCAGCTAGAGCAGCCCCACCCACAACCGTACTCCAACCACGTGAATGTTACCACAATGGCAATTGGTATCAGCCGGGAGAGGAGATCTCGCGAGGACAGTCAGGTAGCTGGTGCTACGGAACCTATTGTGACTCTAACGGAAAAGTAACGGAATGGGATGACTTTTACTGCCCCACACCAAGACCATCTGTTCCCCGCCCTCAGTCGTCCCAACAGAGGAATCCGTGGCAAGCCATTTTAAGTATGATGTTTGGTGGAGCCAGTACAACTAGCTCTTCCCTCTATAACTATCAAGCAAGCACACCTTCATATGACCCTTTCAAACAGAATTCGCGGTCAGGGATAAATATGGGAGGACACAATAACAGAAACGGATTGAATAGAAACAATCAGGTTGTAGGATGGGACTCCGCTGTGGATCAATCCTCGTTGAGCCAAGGTCACACGACGTCCAAATCCCTTATCCGGTCTAAAACTACTACATCATCGCCAGCTCTAAAGCATATAGACCAAATAGTCTTGAATACGACTTCACCCAGTCAAATAATCACCTCACATGATCAGGGTAGTTCTAACAGAACACATAACACGCAAAATACTGTGACTGGTACGGCAAGTCATACTAATATAAAGTCACCCCGAAACTTCATTAAACCGTCGCAACCGAAGAGATGTTATCATAACGGTCAGTGGTTCCTAGCAGGTCAGGATATATCCGAAGGAAGAAGAGGATCGTATTGTTACGGTCTTTACTGCGATCAAAATGGCGAAATTCAGAAGTGGGATGATTATAACTGTAATTGGAATTCTCAGACTACGACCCAACCACTACTGCCACACAGACGTGGAACAACTGATCCTTTTTACCCAACATCCACACCATACTATCCAACAACACCATATTATCACTCCTCCACCGCATGGGGTGGTCAGACAGGAGTAGGGGGAGAAGGATTAGGAGGAGGTGGAGGAGGTGGAGGTGGTGGTGGTGGGCAAGGTCCACCGCGTGGATGTAACTATCGTGGCCAAATAATTGAGCCAGGCGAGGAAATAATGGTACCCCAGCCCTTGCCGAATGGGCAATGCCTGACGCGAATGTGTAGCGAAACTGGAAGAGTAGTGCAACAGAGGGTAAACTGCGCTTTGGCTTGGCTCTTAAGAACAAGGAAATAATGATAACATCAAATGACAGTTTAATTTATGTGTGTGCATTAAAGCTGAAGCATTTCTGTATAGATTAAAATACATGTGATGGTATGTCAACATTACATTACTTTGAAACAGTCAAATATCGTGGATAATATGCCCATCTTAGAGTGGGATTTCTGTCTTCGTCAAACCTTTAGTGAAATGTGGGAAAAATATTTTCTTTAACGAAACCTTGTGGTTTTTTCATAGGTCTAACCATACAAAGATGAAAAGAAAGAAAACGCCGAGGGTGATTATTTCCAGACATTGCCGTCCAGTTTTTATTTTTATTGATTAAGAACAGGGAAAGAAAGACAAATAGAACATTTTATGCTTCCAACGTTTAAATCTCTGAGTATTTCTACAACTATAAACGAATGCCAAAGATGCAAAACTTAGTTTTCATCGATTTAGCAGTCTATCGTTCTAATTTGCAAGGAATACTAAAGAAACTTTTCGTTACAAATAAGTGTTTGAAGGTTCTGTCCTGCATTTTTGAACTACTACAACGAATGCGAAGGATGACTCTTCGAAGGACACGTATGATTGAAATGTTTAACACGCAACAAAGCATGCACCATAAAACTAGAGGCCCTACCTAACTATTTCAAAGGTTGAACTTAGCATTTCTTCATGGCAACAAACGATGTGCGACTCTTTTTGGTCGTAGCTTGCTGAAGATTGTACTATAGATTATTCACCATTGTAAAAAAAAAACAAAAACAAAAAAACAAAAAACACAACACAAGGAAACAAAAGAAAATGCTCTGCCTGGATACAGTTATTCAAAGGTTTCATGAAGTATTTCTCAATGACAGCAAAAAACAAAGGCAAGAAAGCAGGAGGCTCCACAATATTTCTCTATTACAGACAAGGAACATCAGAGAACACGTTTGACGAGATATGATCTACACAGATGTTATTACCTATTGCTAAAAAACAGAAACAACACGAAGAGATAACAGCCAATCGATGTGGTCAGGCCAACATAAAAGCAACTAGGATAGCCTTAAAACAAAAAAAAAAATAGTCACCAGCAAGAGAGTAAGAAATTAGGTGTAATGTAGTTTTTAGTTTTGTATTTAATTTGCATATGTTTTATTGGAGCACAGAGACATAAATGAGATGATCAAGTTACAAAGCCACTGGACCTTCTCAGGTTTCAAAAGCAGCTGGAAATCAACGCTTTCAAGAGTTAGATCTAGACACCGATTTACTTGCCTATACGCATCATCTTTCCCCAAAACATGTCAAGGTAAGGTTTACGAAAACATTAAGGACTGTTACTGCTGGAAAGGCATTTGTTCTCCAAATCTCAAGTTTCGGAACAAGCCATGGAACAGAATCAACCGATTTCTCCATCGCCATCTAAATAACTTTACATTTTACATGTTGATTTCGTTGTAAATTCTTCCTTGATTGCAATATTTTATATGCGGGAATAATATTAACCTGTCCGTTTCGTGCTCATATTTTGTTTTTACAAGATTGTGTGTTTTATGGAACGGAATTTGAAGGAGTGTAGGTACATCTCTGCTTTAAAAATATTTTTTAGACTTTTTCTTTTTACATAAAAATGCACTAGACTAAATTGCCAAGTGTGTAACTTAAATAAAAGAAAATGTTGACGAATCCATCTTAGCGTTGTTACGTGTCTAGGCTCTTACATAAGGTAACAAGAAAAGAGTGAAGACAACAAGCTTTGTAAAATTTAACAAATAATTTATTTCCCTAGAAAACCAAGGCAAAAAAATAGAAAAAGAACTTACGGTTTTACGACCCAAATCCAAAATTAATCCAAGAATTAAAAAATAGAAGTCCTATTATTTAAAAGTCCTAAATGAATCTGAGTTCAAATCCCAATGAAATTTCAAGATGGAAGGCGATGACGTAAGCAGTAGTCAGCGTTGTACTGATGTGTCAACAGTTCTTTGTTGAATCACAGAAAATAATATTCCAGTTTGGAATTCCGAATAATTTTCAAATAAATGTCTTTGTCCAAGAATCAATTTAGGAGCACTTGTATTCCAGGGAAAATAATCTCTTTAAATTGAATAAAATAAAAATTTAACTCAAACTGGTCACAAGAAAACACCTTTAAGTGTCAAAGGTTTAGAGCCCGGACTGGCTAATTCTTATTAAGAAAACAGTTATACACTAAGTTAAGACGCAAAACAGATTCCCGTATGAGGGTCACGTGTTCATCCTTCCAGAACAACATAGAAGCTTTTTACATGCCTAACATCACGTACTCCCAATGGTTATTACTCTGGGAATGAAAATTTTAAAAAATAATTTAAAAAGAACTCTTACTGGTTCTGAATCAAGGTAAGCAACTAGATACAATGTTTCTACTAGTTGTTTATCAGTAAAATAAAAAGTCAGGTCAAACAGAATTGAACTGAATTTTCTCAGAAAAAAAGTCAAATCCAATAGACAAAGTTATCGTTACAACAACATGTAATGGAATAAAAAGAAAATAAAACTAACAAACAAATAATTAAATTACATATACATAACAGCGTCAAAAGAATCAAAATTTGGTTAATGATAGTCTGCAAGGAATGGGTTCCAGCTTCTATCTGCATTGATTGAGTTTTAAGTACAAGTTCTCACTGCTTGTTTTTAACTTCAGTTAAGTCAATATGGTGAATACGGTTTTTAAAGTTCCTATGAAACATCTTACAAGGCATCTATTCTACTGAATACCCATGCCAACTCTCCGTGAAGTAAGCACTGGCGACACTGATCGCCTCTATGCTAAACATTCACATCAACAACGGAAATTATCGTCTCGGCATATTTGGGGCATCTATTGTTTTGACTCTTTAGTCTTAGACTAGGTAACAGAAAGAAGCAAAACCAAAACGTTTTGTAAAATCAACAAATAATTTATTTCTTTAAGTTGTAAAATGGAAATTGAATAGGAGCTTGCAGTATTGTAAATATTAAATTCAAAATAATCCTATAAAATGTTCTATAACAAAACCTAATGTTTAAGGTGTTCCAAATGAATTCCTATCTTGACTGTGACGATTTACTAACAAACGTGATGTGTTATTATTGTCGCAATCTCCGTACGAATATCAGAATTTTTCCATCATTGTCCTCGCAATTTCTCGCGAGACCTTGTTTTTCGAAAATGAAATGAACTCATGAAACCATAATGTACAGATAGAGAACATAGCATTCATTATATGAATCGGTGAAGGAAAGGAATATTGCATCCGAGAGTCACAATTTTGCACCAGGTAAGTGTCTGATACAAAATGTTGATCCCGAGGGTGAAAGTTTCTGTCCTACAATGAAGGATAATGGTATGTTCGTTTTCACACATTTCAGAAGGAAAATTGAACGCCGATGAAAAAAATGACGTTTTGAGTAACTTTCAAACGGCAGAACACCCAGTACAAATTTCCTTACCCTATTATAGGGCGTAAAAGGTTAATTTTACAACGAAAAACAATTAAGTAAAAACTTTCAATAACGTTTAAACTCAGTTTATTTTTCAAAGAACAGTGGTTGAAATTGCCATGCTAATGGTAATACACTAAATTGTCTACTGCATATAGCTTGATACAAATGTGAACATTTCACCTTTATCCATAAGATTAATTGAGACAGACAAGAAATAACGAAACAGTTTAAAAAATAGCATTACAACAGCGGCTTTTTTTCTACTCGAAATGGACTAAATAAGCCTTACACGAAATTAGGTCGATCAGTGCGAAATGGCCTGTTTGTAGAACACTTCAACCACTGCTTCTTTTATTGCCTAAATGTTTATCTTGATTGTTGTGAAAGAATGTTTAAGTGATGATTGCAGCTGGGAAGTTTATGAAACTGTCTTCATTGTGATACCTGTAGGTCAAACTAGACTACGAGTCAAAATAAAGATCACGTGCTAGGCAGAACAGAGTCATCATGCACCGGCGTTCCACGCTGGTAAACACTTTCATATGCATATAGGAATGTAAGAAAGAGAGATAAAAAAAGAGAAATCAAGGGAGAGATGAAGATCAAAAGAGAGAGAGAGAGAGAGAGAGAGAGAGAGAGAGAGAGAGAGAGAGAGAGAGAGAGGGGGGGAGGGAGAGGTTGATGGGAGAGAACTGTGAGTAAAATAAACGAATGATACAGGTAATAAGATTTACATAGGTATTTTAGATAATAATTACAAACATGAAGAAAATCAGGTATCATCTGGTTTCCTTGGTAACATTATAAACAGTTTTAAACACTTTAACATTTAGATCATAAGATCGTCAAGATCAGCTTTGATGTAGCAAATCAATCGTCGCAGGCAAAAGTAAGTGATTAAGATTTAGAAATAAGACCCTGATGCATTGTCGGTAACTGGATAGATCTTAATAATAATAATAATACTAATAATAATAATAATGAAGACTTTGTATAGCGTCTAATCTTTAGAAGCTCTAAGCGCTTTACAACATTTGACAAAAACTTAAAAAAAAAAAAAAAA
>JAECUM010070392.1:0-12746 GCA_016617855.1 Megalonaias nervosa | reverse complement strand
ACTGGAGAGCAGACGTATCGCTTTCTGTGTCTCGAGCAAGGTTGGAGGCTCATCCAGTGCTTCGTTGATGGGTAATTGGGGGAGACCACTGATGGCATCATCGTTGATGGATGAGGGGCGATTCAGGACGTTGTCAAAGTGTTCAGCCCAACGTTCAAGAATCTTCTCTTTGTCAGTAATTAGTGTGTTCCCGTCTGCGCTGAGAAGGGGGGATGATCCAGAGGATGTAGGTCCATACACTTCTTTCAGGGTGTTGTAGAAGTTCTTCATGTCATGGTTGTCTGCATAGCACTGGATCTCTTCAGCTTTGTTGCTCAGCCATGTATCTCGCATCTGGCGGAGTTTCTGGTGAGGATAGTATATAATATGTAAAGTGAGTGTAAGGGATGTTTTGGCTCACGTCCGCGCTTGACGTATATAACGCGGAACGCTATTATAGACCAGACTGAAAAAACGTAAGTGTCTCTTGGTTTTGATAGTTTAGAATATTAAGGATCTACACTCACGCACTCACACACGTACATCATAATGTTAAAAAAATAAAAGGGAATTTGAGTTTTAATTGATTTTGTCAAAATGAATAGTATCTCTTTTAGAAAGAAAAGAGTGGCCCTGAAAAGGGCCTTCTTCGCGTCCGTTTGTGTGGATAGTATATATGTGTATGTTTTACGCATTCTCATTCGTTGGTGTGGATAGTATATGTGTGTGTATTTTATGCGTTCTCATCCGTTTGTTTGGATAGTAAGTATGGTGTGTTTATACGTTCGCGTCCGTTTGTGTGGATAGTAAATATTGTATGTTTTTTCTTCTCTTCCCGTTTGTGTGGATAGTAGATATGGGTGTGTTTTTTCTACTCTTCCCGTTTGTGTGGATAGTAGATATGGGTGTGTTTTTTCTTCTATTCCCGTTTGTGTGGATAGTAGATATGGGTGTGTTCTTTCTTCTCTTCCCGTTTGTGTGGATAGTAGATATGGGTGTGTTTTTTCTTCTCTTTCCGTTTGTGTGGATAGTAGATATGGGTGTGTTTTTTCTTCTCTTACCGTTTATTTGGATAGTAGATATGGGTGTGTTTTTTCTTCTCTTCCCGTTTGTGTGGATAGTAGATATGGGTGTGTTTTTTCTTCTCTTCCCGTTTGTGTGGATAGTAGATATGGATGTGTTTTTTCTTCTCTTCCCGTTTGTGTGGATAGTAGATATGGATGTGTTTTTTCTTCCCTTCCCGTTTGCGTGGATAGTAGATATGAGTGTGTTTTTTCTTCTCTTCCCGTTTTTGTGGATAGTAGATATGAGTGTGTTTTTTCTTCTCTTCCCGTTTGTGTGGATAGTAGATATGGGTGTGCTTTTTGTTCTCTTCCCGTTTGTGTGGATAGTAGATATGGGTGTGTTTTTTCTTCTCTTCCCGTTTGTGTGGATAGTAGGTATGGGTGTGTTTTTTCTTCTCTTCCCGTTTGTGTGGATAGTAGATATGGGTGTGTTTTTTCTTCTCTTCCCGTTTGTGTGAATAATAGATATGGGTGTGTTTATGCGTTCGCGTCCGTTTGTGTGATAGTAAGTATGGTGTGTTTATGCGTTTGCGACAAAGACCCTTTTCAGGGTCACTACACTGCCTCGAAAAGATATTTATTCTTTCTTGCCTAAAATTTTTTTATATTCGATTGTATAATTTATATTTAACTCCCCAAAACATTATTCTCCTACCTAAAAAATTTTGTTAGTCGATTTTATAATTTGTGTATGATAGACTGATGTTCATCAATCTATGGAAAAAAAGAGAATATATAAAACATACTATACTATACTATTCACTGACACGCACGCGAATGATTCAAACTTTGTATAGAAATGACACAGGTGGCATGACGTCACGTCCTTGCTATACACAAACACGAACGCGAATGATTCGTGTTTCTATATAGAAATGACACAGGTGGCATGACGTCACCGTCCTTGCTACATTGTTGCAACTTTCCAGTACCGTGATGTCACCCTAACTGTTCCATTCCTCTTGTCACTATACAAAATTCCCATTGAGGCTATACTATCCCAGGGTGTGCTGGTCGCTATACAAAATTCCCATTGACGCTATACAGTCCCAGGGTGTGCTTTTGAGGCTATAAATCTTGACGCTATATTCGATATTAGGGTCCCACTTGATTATAGCTATTTATAGCATCATTATAATTATGCAAATTTATGAACACCGCCAATATAATTTCAGGTCTAGGTGATGCTTTATATATAAATCTCGGGCTTGTATTAGTATTGACGCTATAAATCTTGTCCGTAGACAGGCCCAGGGGTCTTGTAATGCTAATTCCCATTGTCCCTAGATAGGTCCAGGGTGTGCTAGTCGCTATACAAAATTCCCATTGTTCCCTTGTTCCTATATAGACCCAGGGTGTGCCATTTGTCCGTAGAAATCTTGTTCGTAGACAGGCCCAGGGGGGTCTTGTAATGCTAATTCCCATTGTCCCTAGATCGGCCCAGGGTGTGCTTTTGACGCTATATAAATCTTGACGCTATACAGTCCCACCCATGTTAAAATTCCCATGTTAAATTCCCCTTGACGCCAGGGTACAACCCTCTTAGTTTAACATAGAAGTCCCATTGACCCTAGATCGTCCCACTACACTACTGCTACTGAATGATTTGGATCATTATAGGTACAAAGTCTAAGATAAAAATAAGCTGCTGAATAATGAGAAGGAGAAGACGAAGAGAAAGGACCTGGAAGGAATGAACATTTGTTTGACGTTTTACGGCACAGCAACACAAGTAGGTTGTTTAGTACCGAATCAAGCAGAGTGCTTTTCCCAACTATACATCTCGGTAGCAAACCAGACGGTCGCGAGTCCAGCACGTTAACCACTGTGACTCAATAAAAAAATGAAGAAGAAAATGGTGATGATTATTATTAATGTTAGATGTATTTTCATCAGCAAAACACGAGGTAAAGTAGGGAATGGTTGGGGTGAAGGAAAAGTGTGAGGAGAGCAGATGTAGAGGCAGTGGAACTAGCTTGTATTGTTCATCATCATTTTGCCTTCTATTATTGTTATATTATTACTATCGTACAATTTAAATATTCCATCATGTGTTGAGGGCCCATATTCCATACAGTAATTTCGATTAGTGATTGTTGTGTGACAAGGTGAAATGTTTACACTGACACCGTGTTTTACAAGTTACGATGGGCTATTGAAAAAAAAGTTAGGTTTTGAATGAGACGTGGGGAAATGCTTTCATCGCTCAATACAACAAGTTATAAAATATTTTGTATATATAACTTAAACATTTTAATATCTATGACAAAAGAATGTGACAAAATGATTAGAGGTTATTTGCATTCCTTCACGTTGGTGTTGATCAATACAGTTCTATTTGCCTTCTGTTAGATGTATGCAGTGAAATCCACAAGGTGAATTATTGTCCGCATTAGCTGGTTAGTTCGTCTCTGTGCACGTATGTTCTCCGTCGATTGCACTTTACACTGTTTAGCACAAGAGCTTAGTATGAAAAAATATTTATAAAAACCTACAACTAAACAACGAATAATGTTGGTAACAGGTCAACGTAAATAATAACTACTCAACCTACTTGTAGGATGTCACTTCGATAGCCAATCTTAAATCAATATCTTCAGTTGTTTATGTGGTACAAAGTCTAATAAACACCGGTGGAATATTCATTAATTTCAGTATTCATTTATCATGGTAAGTGCTTAATTTTTAATTTTACAAAAATACTATTTTATAAAGGGTATAGACATCGTGCACTACATGTAGAGCATCTTCTAAACATTTGACCTATTTTCGATGCCTTATCGTACATATTTTGTACTATAGTTCTGTAAATACTTCATATTTTGCTTTGACTTATCTGTAATCAAACACTCACGAAGAAGAGTCGGATCAATTGAAAATAGCGATAAAATAGTTGTACAAAAAGAAAAATTAACATCACAATGCACAAGGGACCGTGTAGTCTTAAAAAATGTGTATAACTTAAAATCGCTATTACATAGTTTTGCACTTCCTTTTGTATTGATATAATTGTCCTGTAGTAAAGGTCACACTCAAACAAAGAGGGTTCAACTTCGTATTGCTATTAAGGAGTGAAAGGTCCCGAGAAAGTTGATTTCTCGTGTTGTTATATACTCTGCAGTACAAAAAAGTACAGAATCTTTCTCAACGGGAAATCTGCTGGAGTACGAAGGGATGAGTGATATCCTCATGTAGAAAAATGCATAGGGATAGAAGAAAAACTATAACGTAAGATCAAAGAAAAGGGATATATATATGTATACAGTAATAAAATGGGTAACAAAGACGGCATGAGTGAATTATTGCGTGAAACAGTTTTTACAGTGTTCCCATTAATAAAATCAGTCCCAATGAAAGCTATTTCACATCTTTTGGGCTAATAATTGGACACACATATGAAGATCTGTGATAAGAATAAACCAACAGGAATTTTGCTGAGTTGTATGACTTGCCTGCTTCGCCTGTACATTATACGTGTTAAGGCACAACCAGTCTAGCAAGAACGCAGGTCGTTACAGCCACATATTACTCTCTGTCAGTGTTAAAACAAGTGACAAATGTGCAAAAGTTTATAGAAAGCTGAGCTACAGGCGATATAGAGTGTCTGGAGTATGTTGCAACACAAAATGTGTCTAACAACAATAGAAAGAAAACGATAACGTTACGTTAAGCTTTCATACTGTGATGACCTCAACGATCTAATCTAATGACACAAAAATCATTTGCTTTATCTATTGCTCTACTACAGGAAGCATTAATGTGTATGAAATTTCCTCCCTATTTTAATGTTATATAAATTCAAGTGAAAACATCAAAATGCACTCTTCCTCGAGGTCTACCATCAGACTACACTTTGAATGTTCATGTGACCATATTAGTCACAGTCAAACTCTGGTTTCAGACGAGGTAATTCCTATGTACGTCTAAGTGTGTCCTTCATTAATCGCGATTTTCAGCCTTTCTAAATTGCAGTCTTAATCTCACATGGTTTTGACATTCTGAATCAAGCAGAAAAACAAATACAATGCAAAATGTATGAAACTGTATAGACCAGTGTTCCTTTATGTGTTGCCCCTAATTTTAGATGCTAAGATAAATAATGAAAGTTTCTACAAATCTGTTTTGGGTTGACCCTATAACGCGACTGATGTACTTGTGCAGACACTATCAAATCCTTGTCTCATTAAAGAAGGGTGACCAAGGAACAAGTAGGATCACTCGATTTGAAGCAAATTATTGTCAGTTCCTTTCAAAGCATGCACTTTCCATTGAAGCATGTGCTTTCCACGTTACCGCTGAACCGCTCGCCCTCCCCACTATGTACGTACAGGAAGCGGAAGAAGGACATGATGTCATCGATAAAGTAAATTATTGTTGCGAATTATTTGTTTAGCATGTGAGACGGGTAAACCATTTTGCTATTATAAAAATATTATCTCTAGTCTAGTTTTGAAACACAGTTTAAAATTGTCCGGCAGACCATTCTGCTTACATCATACGTGCCGGGTACACAATTCCTCTATTATGGTATACTTTTCTTTTGACCTTGAGAAAGACAACCCAGTAAGGAAGTGCTCCTTTACTTTAAGGAATGAAAACAGACCTAAAATACCCCATCTAAAGTAATACAATCTAGTAAATGATGACTTTTTAACATCCTCTAATGAAATGTGCTTCAGAAGAATAGACAGTCCCCTAAAAGTCATTTTTGAAGTCACTGTTGAAAAATACACAACGACGACTTGGAATATATAAATGGTTAATTAAAACAAAGTAATAGTTGACTAATGTAGCACTCTAAACATTTGCAATCAAAGCAAACAACGTATTTGAACAATAAAAATAAATATACGCTGTTTGAAATTTTCCTAATAAGATAAAATAAATGTATGTGTATTTGTCTGTATCACAAAAATGTTGGTGTCATTTGCATATAAAGTGTACACACTGAATTTGTGAAATACGCTACACTAGAGGTGTATACATTGCAATGTTGAAAACAATACCTCTTTTGCCTCTTTAATGTACATACTGATCCACTTTCACTAAATTGGTATATTTTAGACTCCTGGATGTTTTCTTCCCGAAAACAAATTTTAAGCGATATTTACTTTATTTTCACATTGTCTTCCCGAACCACAATGTTCTATTCTCTAAATTATTTACAAAAGAAATAATTGACTTGAAGTCAGTAACATGGGCTCCAAAATTATTTGTTATGTACATTCGCAAGCTAAAACCATTTTCCCGTTTGTAACATAACTCTCAAAAAGCTTAAATTGTGTATATTTTATACGAAATATTGAAATACTAGTATTATGCTTGAATGTGGGTTAATGTTAATTATCGATGAGGCCTATTTATCGGAATCACAAACCAGTTTATTCTACTGCTTGTAGTGTTCAAGAAGAGCACTTCTTCCCCTGTTGTTTTATCTCTCCGAACAATTCTATATACAAAAACAGAAATACAAATAAATGTTTGTCAAAGTGGTGAATTTAAGCAACCGTTTATAATATCTCCATCAATCTGTAGTAATATCGATCACATGCTATAAACTTATTGTTGTAAAGAATATAGATGAATATTGGACGTACTACTGTATTATGTGTATTGCGCCCTGGAGAGGCCACTCCAGCCTCGCCCTTGAGCGAGGAAACAACACCGAAGCTGGCAGTCTACGGGTTATAAGTCCCACCCGATTGGCGTAGGGAATATATGCCCCCACCCTCACGTCTCCAGAAGACATAAAGGATCAGTTCTATGGGCAGCTGGACGAACAGATCAAGGGATGCCCTAAGGACGAGTAGAAATCTCTGACGGGAGAGAAGATCACAGACCGCGAGCAACAGATGACCAGATGGGTGGAGCACTACTCAGAGCTGTACTCCCGAGAAACGTCAGTCACCGATGTGGCCCTTAGCAACGTACAGGAACTTCCCACTATGGAGGAGCTCGACAAAGTGCCTACCTTAGAGGAGCTCAGCAAAGCCATCGACTCCCTCCCAAACGACAAAGTACCAGGTAGCGATAGCATCCCGCCAGAAGCCATCAAACGTGGGAAACCAACATTGCTACAGCCGCTGCATGAGCTACTCTGCCTCTGCTGGGAGGAAGGAGCAGTCCCCCAAGACATGCGCGACGCCACCATTGTGACCCTCTACAAAAACAAGGGAGACCGCAGTGACTGTAACAATTACAGAGGAATCTCGCTTCTCTGCATCGTTGGCAAAGTGTTTGCCCGCATTCTCCTAAACAGGCTGCAGCTGCTGGCGGACCGCGTGTATCCGGAATCCCAGTGCGGCTTCAGAGCAGGAAGGTCGACAACAGACATGATCTTCTCCCTCCGACAACTCCAAGAGAAGAGCAGACAGCAAGGTCAGCCACTCTACATGATGTTCATCGACCTCACCAAGGCCTTCGACCTGGTCAGCAGGAAGGGCCTATTTGAACTTCTTGGGAAGATTGGCTGCCCCCCAAAACTCCGCAGCATGATAATCTCCTTCCATACAAATATGAAGGGTACAGTACTGTATGATGGATCCTCCTCAGACTTCTTCCCCATTAACAGCGGCGTGAAGCAGGTCTGCGTGTTGGCACCAACCCTTTTCGGGATCTTCTTCTCCCTGATCCTGTCCTACGCCTTCAGCATGTCCACTGATGGCGTATATCTGCACACCAGGTCCGACGGGAGGCTGTTCAACCTGGCACGACTGCGCTCGAAGACCAAAGTGAGGTCAGTACTCATCAGGGAGATGCTCTTTGCTGACGACGCGGCTCTTGTGACCCACACCGAGGATGCCCTCCAGAGACTGGGAGACCGTTTCGCTGATGCCTGCAGTTCGGGCTCACCATCAGCCTAAAAAAGACAAACGTCAGTGCTCAAGATGTCACCACTGTCCCCTCCATCAGAATCGACGGCGCCACCCTGGAAGTAGTCAACAACTTTATTTACCTGGGGTCAACCATCAGCAACACTCTTTCGCTTGATGTGGAGCTGGAGAGAAGGCTTGGAAAGGCAAACACCATCATGGCCCGACTAACAAAGAGGGTGTGGGAAAACAGCGCGCTGACAGTGCACACCAAGACTCAAGTCTACCAAACCTGCGTTCTGAGCACCCTCCTATATGGAAGTGAGACCTGGAGCACCTACATGAGGCAAGAGCGTCGACTCAACTCCTTCCATATACGGTGCCTACAACGCATCCTGAAAATCAGCTGGCAAGACCACGTCCCACACAGCGAGATCCTTCAGCGTGCAAGTATCCCAAGCATGTACTCCCTGCTGAGCAAACGCCGCCTTCGATGGCTGGGACACGTCCGACGCATGGAGGATGGGAGGCTGCCAAAGGACATCGTATATGGTCAGCTGGCCACTGGCACCAGAAGAGTCGGCCGCCCCTCACTCCGCTTCAAGGATGTGTGCAAGAGGGACATGAAGGCATGCGGCATTTCACCAGACAGCTGGGAAGTGCAGGCCGAGGACCGAGGCACCTGGAGATTGACGGTCAGCAAGGGCATAGCAGTCGCTGATGGGAGGAGAGTCCAGCAGGGCAGCAGAGAAACGTGAGAGAAAGAAGAGTGCAGCAGCAACCCAAGCAACTCAGACTTCCCAGTACGTCTGCACCAACTGCAATAGGGACTGTCACTCGCGCATCGGCCTGCACAGCCACAACAGACATGCCAAAACCCCAGAGACAGACAACACTCTAAGGGCGCTACTCACATGGTCTCCCGAGACTGAGCTGCCAATGAATGAACTGTATTATAGATTACGTACATGACTGAATTTTGTATTTTACATATTACTCCATTAGTACACTACCCATTCACTGCGTTGGATCCCTACATGTCGATAATGTGCGACTACAATCAGATCTTATAAAATTCCACCTTTAGTCCACCTTTATTTACCACCACCACCATTCTAATACAAATGCGAATAACATTACTACTACTATCAATAATAATAATAATAATAATATCAATAACATTGTAACGCGATGATAGCCAGTGCTGCCATTACGATAATCCCCAGCAGTGGATGTGAGCAACAATATTGAAACAAGGAAGATAAACAAGAGAAAAATGTCATACAATACAAGACTCTAAAATAGTGTAATATTTTTTAAAAAATTAATCAATTTAAAAGAACTTTTTTTGAAATGTAAGAGTACAGTGCTAAGTCTAACTATTGTAAAATAGTGAAAATGCAGCTTCTTGACCTAGCTCTGCTTAATATAGGCCATATACTAGATTTAGTTTTAATTTATGAAATCTTTGTAAAGGTTTTCGACAAAAAAGGAAATGTGTGACGGACTAATGTAGAGGTAGGGACGTACGGACACGGGTACACTATGTAATTCTTCTATAAATATGACAGACTTACTCTTTGTGACAGCCACATACGATCTTCAGCTTCGTCCAGAACTTGTCATTCGTCATGGAGTACAAATAGAAATTGACAGAGTAGTGGGAATATTGCATCAAGTAGGTCATTGTTTCCACAAAATCAAATATAACCTTGCTGTGCCTATCGCTATTTTCGTTTTGCGAACGTCTTCTATACGAGTCCACGATGAAGACCACAGAGACGGGGAAAGTGGCAATGAGAAAATAACACGTGCTAACCAACAGCATTTTAGTCAGTTTGTTGCTATCACGTTGCGTACGACGGAAAATGATATTATGCATCATATTTGCACGGCCCCTCTGGATACGGCTCAAGGCTCGAACCAGTAACACGTTACATATTAACATTATGAGAAATGGAGCGGCTGATAAAAATGTAAAATCTATATACACGAACACAAAATCGTCAAAATTTTCATATTCATCTTTAAGTGAGTCACAATCCCCCTGAGTAACGTTATTTATACCATTTGTCCAAAAGTAATGGTGATCCACGCCCAACAGGACAACAAATAAAATCATAAGAGACACATACACACGCCGATAAGTTACGATACGTATGAATTGAAATGGAAGATAGGTCTTGATTACACGTTCGATGCAAACGAACACCAGTATCCATGATGAATACTGCATCGACAGATAAATAACAAATAAATAAAGTTTGCAACCAAGGTCTGACAGTGTTCTTATATCTAGTTCAAATGCGTTTAGAATCCAGTACCTTGATAATCCTGTAACCAAGACCACACTGTCTGTAATTGCGAGAACGAAAAGAAAAAAGAGGGTAGGCCTTTTGGAAACTCCAATTTTCCTGAAAACGAGAACTGCAAGTAAATTGCCAGTCAGTCCGAAAACGAGAAAAACAACTGAAAATATCTTCCATAGCCATTTCCTAGCGTTTTCCAAATCTTCATCTGAGGAATCTATCAGAGAGTCATTGTTCACCTCCGTTGTAAAGAGTAAAGTAGATAGCGTGGAGTTGTCAGGTGTTGTAAACGTTTTCCAAAATGTGGTGTGATTCATAGTAATACAGCATGTTCTGAAGACTATCCTTTCGACGACGTTTTCTTCCTGTCAGTATGAAAGATGATAAACCTTCATATCATTCTGTCTCTGAATTCCAAATGTTCACTCAGCATCATGTTGGTGACAAGTCCTTCAAAAGATAGGCAAAAGGTGATATTAGAGGTCACAGTCACTCATACTTGTTACTTACATCTAATCTGATTATAGGAAAAAAATTTCAAATAGTCACAATCAGACGCCTATCGCTTCTTATATAATGAGCCTTATGTAAACTTTGTTTTATTTGTGTACACCATAAATCGATCAGCTAGCGTGCATGAGAAAGAATGGCAAAGAGTAGTGTAACCCTACATCATTTCCTCGAACCCTAATCAAATCATAAGTGTCGAATCATTCTCATAAATAAAATGAATCGATCTATAGGCTATCAGAATGTCATTTTTGTTTTCCTGGAAGATGTTTCAATGGTTCATGTATTGATTATTAAAATTTGGTTTAATACCATATCAAAGCAAGCACAAACATGAACAAAAACGATAACGTTTAAAGAGAAACACCTTTAAACCAATTCAGTTTAGAAGTGCACAGTATTTGGTCTCTAAAATCAAATGCACTCAATCTTATATAGTAATTAAAATTCCTATATTTATTTAATTGCATTTAATGTGATACCTGTAGACGAGTAAACGAAATGTTTGCATCTTTAAAACTAAACCCAATATCATCTCAAGCCAGACCTGAACGTCTCCATTCTATTTCTATGAGTTTAATTTGATTATAAATTATAGGTGATTATCCTAACGGACCTATTCAACTGAGATAATGACAGAATCGAAGAAAATTACACGTATTTGTAAACATTCATACGTCACCAAATACCAATACATGGACAATTACACGTATTTGTGTAAATTCATAAGTCCCCAAATACTAGTGCATAGACAATTACACGTATTTGTGTACATATCATACGTCCCCAAATTCCAGTACATAGACAATTACACGTACTTGTGTACATTCATACGTCCCCAAACACCAGTACATATATAATTACACGTATTTGTGTCCATTCATACGTCCCCAAATACCAGTACATACAGACAATTACACCCCATTTCTCAAACCCGAGTCGATAGTTAACAAAATTATTAATGTTTCCCATGGAAGATTTGATCACAATACATTGTAATAGTAACATTATATCTTTATTCCTCTCTTACACTTCTTTTATTGACCTGGAGTAAAGACCACTATTTTACAAGACTTTGTAATTACTCCACACAATCTTTATTCTGTATTTATTAATCTATTTATTCCCCTGAAAATGTTTCCAAAAAGAAGACTTAAACTGAACAAGACCGGGCATGCACACATACATACATACATACATACATACATACATACATACATACAGACTGGCGGACGGACAGATAAGCACATTGCAAGATTTGAAACTCATTCATATTCTTGTATATTTAAAATGCAGCACTAAATCATTGTTTTCCAATTATGGTTAAAATCAATATCGAACAAGAAGCACAAGAAAACTATGAGTAAGACAGGTCTCAAACCAATGTGAACTTTACAATAAACAGGATGCAGCTATCACGACATGTGATTTATGTTTTTATTCACAAATGTACATACCAACGTTGGCCGTAATTACGTAATACAGCACAGCAAACACCATATACAGCCTTCACTGCCAATCCCTAAAATTTTATTTGAAAATGAATTAGTTACACTGAATTGTCTCCTTTAGCATATCAAGCTATTAACTCACAGAGATTGCTTTTACAAATGATAAACACTCCTACCTCCTTTTGAATGTATCATTATCATTGGCGGCAGTAAGGTACAGTACATAAAATACAAGCGATAAGATACCGTACATAGAGTACATGCGGGAAGGTACATTATTCTCATAATTTTGATGGTATACTCGTACTGCATAACATGCACCAGGAAGTATCTAATTAAACGAAATACATACCGACTGCTTGTAGGCTCTTCGTATGCATCAGAGCGTCTCTTTAGATCTGATGTAATGTAGTAACTAAATTATATACCCGTCACTCCACCGCCACCTTAAATTGAATAGCGTGACCTATACAACCGGATTCCCTTCAGCTCTCTTCGATGATTGTGAAATTCTGAACATGTACACTAAGTATAGTGAGCTGAGATGTTTCGTTGAAATTTTGAAGGTAAAACTTTACCCGCCAATGCAAAGCGGTGCAGATAGTTTAAAGTTCTTATTTA
>JAECUM010070391.1:0-14262 GCA_016617855.1 Megalonaias nervosa | reverse complement strand
TTACGTATCAGCTCGTTTAAAGTAACATAAAGGAAAGAATGACTACAACAAGCTTTGTACGTTTTAACAAAATAATTTATTTCCCTAGAAAACACGGTGAAAAGGGGAAAATATGAAACAAGACATACGATTTACGAAGAAGATCCAAAACTTTGTTCTAAAATTGTGAAAAAACACATAAGTCCTGTGAATAAATAGTTCTAATTAAAATAGTCTGAATCTAAATCCCGTTCCAAGATGGCGGATGACGAAGTCAGACGAAGGTTTTACACAAGTGTCCAGAATTTTCACTGTGAATCACAATTTGTACTGTCCTGTTCCAATTTAGAATTAATTTCAGCAAATGTCTTTGTCCAAAGCCAGTTGTTTAGTTCTCCAGGGAAAGTAATTATTATCTAAAAGCTAACATCACTAACAAAACACATGTTGTTCTACAACGTACGAACGAACAACTCTTTCCAGCACAAAAGGATACCTTCTTCTTAAGGTATTTCGAAACTCTATAAGATGTCATGATGTGACTCTCTATGATGTTAAAATATGACTCTAGACTATTTCGCAGGTATCTGAGTATTTAAAGCAAACTAATACGTGATTTCATGTACACGCACGAAGAAATCATGGCGCTTTCGAATTCTCGCCACCGCAGTATAGAATGTCAACAAGTATTATTAGAAATGACCGTGGTCACAACTAATCATTTACATAGCTATTTCCAACTGTTTACTTGAAACGACAGCCCGTCATGCAAAAATCGTGCTTACGCGAGTCACATTTGCGTTCTAAATAAGCACGATGTTTCTAACAAAATATTCGACCCTGCGAACATAATCATCATCATAATTAATATATTATATGATTTGATGTTTTGTTTACGATCCTAATTGTTACCTAGTACAGTTTACAGTAGTCTTATAAACTCCCCCCCCCCCCAACCAATCTGTGTTGATACTGATGGAACTGTTGTGGATCTGATGTGTAATTTTACTACATGAAAATCCTTTTGGAACATACCTGTGTACTGTTGAGACACTGGTATTTGGTAAACAGCCATATCTAGCGCAAAATTGAAAATGGCCATAGGACAGAAGGTTGAGTAGCTACAATGTCATATCCTCAATGTGTCCACAAAGTAGGGGTACTAATATTTGTACTATGGTTGTGCTATTTCACGTCGATTTACAAGTGGCCAAACAGAGGATTTGATCTGGAAATATTCTGTACATTTCGCGAAAAGAACGCCTCTGCCGACGATAGCTCAAAGACCGTGAGAAATGCTGATAATTCACAAGTGTATAAAATGTACAACAATGTGTGCAGATAAAATTGTCGACAGATTTTTGCAGGTTTTAATTAAAGGGCTGTATGAGCCACGAATGTACCAGTAAATATCATTGCAGATGTGGAGCTGATTTATCGGCTTAAGTTGACATGCTTTCAGTTAACGAGAAAAGGGAGTATGAAAGCTAGTAACCTGCATCCTTGATCATTTGACTAATAACTATTTTTAGTTAACCATTTCAGACCTTACTGAATGTGTTTATAACAATATTAGTAAGTTTCTATATGTCATTGTGTTTAAGTTTTGATTTTCTCTGTTTAATTTCACTTGGTACAAACACATGCTAACTTCCATTGTCATGCGGTCTATCTTGGTAGTATTGTAAAAGTACATAACTTAACACAGGTTCCTAACCATTGCGATGAGGAACAGCGACAAACATGGCATGTGCCACGAAAAATGAACTTATTTTTTCCTTCAGGAACTTTAAACAATATTTGGACTTATACATTTTGTTTAAGATTTTATTTAAATACAAAATAATATTTACTGAAGGAGTTTAATGTGGTTTTCTCTGTTCTAACTGATATGAATAATATTGATTCCTAACTTATTTTACCAGCAAACTACATGTTATTATATCATTTGTTATAAGAACTTCTCTATATTGTCAAGTGAGTGTTGTCTTCACATACCAACACTTTAATTTTGTTTGTATTGCTTTTTTTTTAAGAATCTATGTCCATGCCTGAGAAATTTTCTTATGCTGCAATAGATGATTCAGTTTCTGAAAGTATAGATCCATAAATGTTCTTAGGGATATTAACACCCAAGTCATTGTGGGTGTTATCAATCCAATTTAGTCGTTACTTAATCTAGCACTTCATACACATAATTCCACCATTTTCACAAGAAGCTCAAATATCCAAGTTATTGTTAGTGCTATCTTCACTGTCATGATATTCTAACTTCAAGTCAACAATGACTGATTAATCTAGCAATCACAAAAGATAATTTATTGACATTTCTCTTTTCTAATTTTCTAGTTGTCTAAGTCCGAGGTGGGTAAACTATTTTTCAATGTAGCCACATGTGTGGCAAATGGGAAGTGAAATACATCATACCCATTTCAAAAGTGAGCCAAACTTACATAGCCTATTTGCCACTTGTGGCGATTGGCGACAGGGTTTCCCACCCTGGGTCTATGTCAGTGTGACCGTTGCCCTCACCAACCTGAAACCCAATTTAATGTCATTAATATCAATTCATTTCAAATAAGTATTATGATATAGTTGAAGTGTAAAGTCAAGCAAGTGTTACCTTGGCAGATTTTACATTTTAGGTATTACAATCAAGTCATATTTTCTCTTCATTAGCAAACTTTATTGCAACTGAATCCAAAATAGTAAATCTTATTCAATGTTCATTCACCAAAATAGGTATTAATATAATCCTGTATTAACTGTATGGTACTAAAATATACCCTGATCTTGTGTGAGATTGTAATATACAGAACTGTACCTCAAGACAACGATAATATATTGACTTTGTATTATAACCAGACTGTCATGGTTATGAACTCCAACTTTATTCAGGTGTGTTCATAATAAATGATCATCTTGTGTTATGGTTGAAAAGAAATCAAAGTTCAGTTTAACTCCATTCTTCCCACATTAGTCAGTTGTTAAGAGGCATACTCATCCTCAGTGTTATACTCCAATGTAATGTTAATCTGGATCGATCTTGGTGTTACAATATATGGATGGAGAAAAAATATTATCATAGAAAGGACCCATATATGCAACTTCACATCTACCTAATGACAGCCAAAAATGCACTTTGGAGAACTTCTTCGTGACATTTATGCACTTATGGAACACTTCTGATTGTTTGTGTAAACTGACGCTGATTTCCTTCAGTCATGCATTTGTCAGTAGAGAGCAAAAATGTAATTTCTCTACATATGTACCTAATAACAGCTAAACATTTCTTTTTGAGAACATTCTGTTGAAAGTTCTGAATTTATTAAACTCATTGGATGGTTAGAGACTCTTCCCGCCAATTTCTGGCAATCATACATTTGTCAGTAGAAGGAACCCATTACATCACTTTACAACTACATAATAACAGATATACATGAACTTTCGAAAACGTTTTGGTGCAACTTATGAATTTTTGAATTTTTGAATCTCATTGGATAGATGGCGTCTCTTGACGTTATTTTCCGGCAATAATGCATTTCTCCGTAAATGTTCAATCACAGTTAAACATGCATTTCGGAGAACATTTTATTGATAGTGATGCATTTATGAAATTCACTGGATGGTTTGTGTCTTCTGACGCAAATATATGGCAATCATGCACTTGTCAGTATAAAGAAATCTGTTGAACCATCTCACAGGTACTTAATGACAGATAAACATGCACCTTTGAGAACGTTTTGTTGAAACTTACGCATTTGTGAAATGTTGGATGATTCGAGTCTTTTTACACCAATTTCTGGCTATCATGCAATTGCCAGTAAAAAGAACTCTTTATAACTCTTCACAACTGCATCCTGACAGACAAAATGTGATTTTGAGAATTTCGGTTTGAAAGTACTGCTCTTATAAAACAATTTACATTAATCGTCAGTAGAGAGAACATTCTATATCCCGGCAAAATAACTTAATAATAGCGACATATGTTCTTTTGATAACTTCTTTGGGACACTAATACTTTGATGAAACAGTTTGTATGAATCGTGCCGTTGGACGCCAATTTCTGGTAATCATGCATTTGTGAGTAGAAAGAAATGTCTCTTCACAACTACATAACTACACATAAACATCGACTTTTGAGAACAATTTGTTCAAACAAATTCATTTATGAACCTCATTGGATGCGTCGAGCCTCTTGACCACAATTTCTGGCAATCATGCATTTTGCAGGAGAGATTTTACCATTATATCACTTCAAAGCTACCTCATCACCGATAATCATACGCCTTCCAGAATGTTTTGCTGAACTTATGCATTGATCAACCCCGTTGGATGTTTCGAGTCTGTTGAAGAGAATTTCTAGCAATCCTGCATTTGTCAATAGCAGGAACCATGTATATCTGTTCTCAACTACATAATGACTGTTTACAACACACTTTTGAGAACGTCGTATTAATACTTGCATGAAACACTTTGTATGGTTCGTATCTTCTAACTTCAATCTCTGGCAATCATGCATTAGTCAGTAGAAAGGATCATTTTAGGTCTCTTCACAGATACTTAATGTCACTTAAAAATGCACTTTTGAGAACTTGATGTAGACAATGTTGCATTTGTAAAACTCTTTGTATTGTTTCTGTTTCTAAACGACGCTTTCTGGCAATCATCCATTTGTTAGTAGAGAGGACCCCTTAATATCAATTCGCAACTAATTAATGCCAGTTAAACATGAACTTTTCAGAATGTTTTGCATTTATAAAACCAGTTGGATGATCCGAGTCTCTTCACGCCATTTTCTGGCAATCATGCATTTGTCCGTAGAAAGGAACCCTTGATATCTCTTCTCAAATGGTTAATATCAGATAAATATCCACTTTTGAGAACGTTTGTTGAAATGTATGAATTTATTAACCTATTCGGCTGCCTCGACTTTCTTGACGACAATTTCTGGAAATCATACATTTATCAGAATTAAGGAATATTTTATTTCTCTTCACATCTGCTTAATGACAGTTAAACATGCACTTTTGATATTTTATTGTTGCTACTTATGCATTTAGGAAAAACTTTGTTTGGTTCCGGTCTAATGCCAACAATTTATGGTAGTCATGCATTGGTCAGGAGAGAATAACCATTCATATCTGTTCGCAACCAATGAATGCAAGTTAATGACGGACTTTCTAAACGTTTTGTTTAATCTTATATATTTATGAAACTCATTGGATGAACCGTATCTCTTGACGTCAATATCTGGCAATCATGCATTTATCAGTACTACAAAACCCTTTATTTCTCTTCACAACTAGTTTGTGATTGATAAGCATTCACTTTTGAGAACGTTTTGTTGAATCTTATGAATTTCTGAAACTCACTTAATGGATCGCATCTTTAGACGCCAACCATTCTGGCAATCATGCATTTGTCAGTATAAACTAACATTTATTTCTCTTCACAAATACCTTACGACAGTTGCAAATGCAATTCTGAGGACTTATTTTGGACGCTTTTGCAGTTATCGTTCGTGTCTCTTAACATTAATATCTGGCAATCATGCCTTTACAGGGGTACCCTTTATATCTGTTCCAAACGAAATAATGACAAGAACATATGATCATTTCAGTACGTTTCTTGACACCGAGGTATTTAAGAGACTAATTGGACGTTTTGGGTCTCTTAATTTTAATTTCTGGCAATCTTGCAGTTGTCACTAGACGTAAACCCTTCATTGGTCTTGACAACTAATTACGGACAGATAAAGATGAACTTTTGGGAACGTTTCTTTGACACTGATTCAGTTGTGAGATCCTTTGGATGGTTCGAGTCACTTGACTCCATGTTTCGGCATTCATGCATTTGTCAGTAGAAAGTAACCCTTTACTTCTATTCTACTTAATGACATATAGGCAACCACTTCTGAAGTCATTTTGTTTAAACTTATGCATTTATGAAACTCATTGGATAGTTCGAATCTCTTGACGCCAATTTGTGAGAATCACGCATTTAACAGGAGAAATGAACCCTTTGTTTCTCATCACAGCTTCATTAGGACCGATACACATGCACTTATCAGACCGTTTTTTGAAGCTGATGAAATTTTTGAAGCTCATTTGGATGGACCGTTCCTCTTTACGACAACGTCTGGTAATGTCTAGTAATCACGCATTTGCCAGCATAAAATAACATTTTGTTTCTCTTCACAATTGCTTAATTAGAGTTATAAATGCACTTTTGGGAACATCGTCTCGACACTAATGCTTTCATGAAACACTTTGAATGGTTCGTTTCTCTAGCCGGCAATATATGGAAATCAGGCATTTGTCAACAGAGAGGAACCAATCGGAATTAACTAATGTTAGACTTAAATTTTAAGAACGTTAGTTTGACACTTATGCATTTAATGAAAGCCATTGTATGTGTTGAATCTCCCGTCTCCAATTTCTCGCAATCACGCATTTGTCTGAGCAAAGGAACTTTGTATTTCTTTTCACAGCTTCTTAATGACAGATTGGCATCCACTTCTGAGAACTTTTTGTTGAATCTTATCAATTATGAAACTCATTGGCTGGATCGTGTCTCGTGAGGAACATTTCTATCAATCTTGCATTTCTCAGTAAGACAGGAACACTTTATTTATCTTCACAACTACTAAATGACACTTACACAAGCCTTTTTGAGAACATCTTGTTGACCCTTTTGCATTTATCAAACACATTTTATGATTCGCGTCTCTTGATGGCAATTTCGTTTAATCATGCATTTAAATCTGAATCCGTTATGTCTCTTCACAACGAAATAATGAAATATATAAATATTAACTTTTCATCAAGTTTTATTGAAACTATTGACGGTTCAAGTCTCTTGACGACAATTTCTGGCAATCATGTATTTGTCACTATAAAGGAACCCTTTATTTCACTTCACAACCACTGAGTGACAGATACACGTAAACGTCTAGGAACATTTCGTAGACACTTATCCATTGTAAAAACCTATTGAATGGTTCGAGTCGCTTGATGAACATTTTTGGCAGTCATCATTTGTCAGTAGAGAGGAACCTTTTATATCTCTTGACAACTAATTACGAACAGATAAACATGAACTTTCAGAACGTTTCCTTGATACTGATATAGTTGTGAAATCCAATGGATAGTTCGAGCCTCTTGATGCCAATTTCTGTCAATCATGCATTTGCCTGTAGAATGTAACAATTTATTTTTCTTCACAGCTACATAATGAGAGTTAAAAAGCACTTTTGGGAACATCCTTTTAAAACCAATGCCCTTTGGAAACAGGGTGCATGGCTAGTGTCCCTTGACGCCAAACACCTCACAGGTACTTAATGTGATACACAAATGCACTTTTCAGAACGTTTTATTGAAACGCACGAATGCATGAAATTGATTGGAAGGACCGTGTATTTGAATGCCAATTGCTGGTAATAATGCATTTATGGGACATTTTATTACTCTTCACAACCACCAAATGGCAGTTAAAAATGCCCTTGAGAACTTATTGTTGACACATTTGCTCTTATGAAACACTTTGTTTTGTTCGTGTCTCTTAATGTAAATGTCTGGCAAGCATGCATTTGGCAGTGGAGAGGAACCCATTATATATCTCCAAACTAATTAAGGACAGTTAAACGTGAACTTTTAAGAACGTTTCGTTGCCACTTATGCGTTAAAAAAAATATTGGGTTGTTGGAGGCTCTTGACTGCATTTGTCTGAAGAATGGAACCTTTTAGTTCTATTCACAGTTAGTTAATGCCAGATAAACTTATACTTTTCTGAACGTTTTTTATTCCTAAAGCGTATGAATTTATCAAAGTGGTTTAATGGTTTGGGTCTCTTTTCTCCAATTTCGGACAATCACGCGTTTGTCTTTAAAAAAGAACCCTTTAGATCCCTTTTTTCCTTTTTAATGACAGTTATAAATGCACTTTTGATAACGTCCCTTTATGAAATACTTTGAAGGGTTCGTGCCTATTCACGCTGGATATTTCGAGTCTCTTGACGTCAATTTCTGGAAATCATGCATTTGTCAGTAAACATGAATCACTTATAACTCTTCACAACTAATTACGGACAGGCAAATATGACTTTTTTCGAACGTTTCGTTGACACTTATGCATTCATGAAACCCATGGATGGTTCGAGTCTTTTGACTCAGAATCTGGGAATCATGCATTTGGCTGTATAAAGCAACTCTGTATTTTTTCACAACTTCTCACTGACATTTACAAGAGTCCCTTTGTGTTGTTCTTGCTGACCCTTATGCTGTTATGAAACACCTTGAATTGATCGTGTTCCTTAATGCCAATTTCTGGCAATAAAGCACTTGTGAGTAGAATCGAACCTTTACTTCACTTCACAGTTACCTAATGACAGATCTACATGCAATGTACCGAACGTTTTGTTTAAACGTATTAATTTATGAAGCCAATTGGATGAATCGTGTCTCTTGTCGCCAATTTATCGCAATCTTGAATTTTTCAGTAGAAAGGAACGTTATAATTGTATTCACAACTACGTAATGACAACTAGAAATAACTTCTGAGAACGTATTTTAGACGCTTTTCCATTTGTGAAACAATCCGTTTGTTTCGTAGCTGATGACGCCTGTTCTGCAATTATGCATTTGAGTTCGAGTTTCGTGTTGCCAGTTTATGGCAATCATATACTTTCAAGTGGAAAGGAACCATTTATTTCTCTTCACAGCTACGTAATGAAAGTTTACAATGCACTTTTCAGAACATATTGTTTACAGTTCAGAGCTAATGAAACACGTTTTATGGTTTGTGTCCTTTGATGACAATTTCTGGCAATCATGGATTCTTCAGTAGAGAGGAACCCTTTATGTCTCTTAATGACTAATTAATTCAATTTCAACATACGCCTTTGAGAACGTTTTGTTGACATTTAAGCGTTTATAAAAAACATTGCATGTTTCGAGTCGCTTAACGCCAATTTGTGTCAATAATGTGTTTCTCAGTAGAGAGGAACCATTTTTGTCTGTTCGCAAGTGCTTATCGACACATAAATATTCACTTTTGACAAAGTTTTGGTGAAACTTATGCATTTATGAAATCGATTGAATGGATCGAGTCTCTTAACGTCAATTTCTGACAATCAAGCATTTGTCAGTGGAAAGGACACCATCGTGTCTCCTCTCAAATTCTTAATCTGAAATTAAAATTGAATCAGAACGTTTAGTTGAAACGTATGCATTTGTGAAATCCTTTGGACGATTTGCGTCAATTGACGTCAATTTCTGCCAATCGTGTATGTGTCAGTAGAAAGGAACCCTTTATATTTCTTTACATCTACATAATGACTGTTAAAATGCACCATTGAGAACTTCCTTTTGACAATGTTGTTTTGAAACACATCGTATGGGTTGTGTCTCTTGACCGTTGATTTGACAGTTGAGAGGAACCATTTATATCTCTTCAAAACTAATTAATGAAATAAAAGCATGAACGTTTGTGAATGTTTTGTTGAAACTTATAACTTTATGAAACTCCATGGATGGATCAAGTCTATTGAAGTCACGTTCTTGGAAACTTACATTTGTCATATGAAAGGAACATTTTATTTGTCTTCACAACTACGTAATTACAGATACACCCATTTTTGAGAGCGTTTTGTTAAAACTAATGCATTTATGAAACTCATTGGATTATTCAAGTCGCGTGAGCTCAGTTTCTGGCAATCATGCATTTGTCACTAGAAAAGAACATACTTATCTGTTGACTACCACTGAGTGAGAAATAAACATGCACATTTCAGAATGTTTCGTAGAATCTTATGCATTTTTAAACCTATTTAGATGGTTCGAGTCTCGTAAAGATTCTTTTCTCTTCACAGATACTTAATGATAGTCAACAATGCACCTTTGAGAACATCTTGTTGATACTTCTACATTTATGAAATACTTTGTATGGTTCTTATCTCTTTACGACAATTTCTGTCAATCATCCATTTGTCAGCAGAGGCGAACCCTTAATATATCTTCACAACTAATTAAATACAGATAAACATGAACGTTTGAGAACGTTTTGTCGACACTTATGCATTTATGAAACTCATTGGATCTTTTGAGTCTCCTGACGTCCATTTCTTTCAATCATTCATTTATCACTACAAAGGAACCCATTATATCTCTAAATAAATATTTAATGACGGTTACACAGGCGCATTTGAGAACATTTCAGTGAATCTTAAGCATCGATGGATTTGATTCGATGCTTTGTGATTCTTAACTCCAATAATACTGCATCTGTCAGTAGAAAGGAAACATTTGTGTCTCTTCACAACTGCTTAATGAGAAATAAACATGTACTTTTCAGCCCGTTGTGGTGCAACTTATGAATTTATGAAAGTCATTGGATGTCCCATTTCTCTTGACGTTTATTTCTGGCAATCATTCATATTTCAGTAGAGATGAACCCGTTATGTCTCTTCACAGCTCCTTTAATGACTGATGGTCATCCACGTTTGAGAACGCTTTGTTGAAACTGAAAAAAAATTATGAGACTCATTGGATAGCTCGTGGCCCTTGTCGCCAATATCTGGCAATCATGCATTTCTCAGTAGAAAGGAACAGCTTATCTTTCTTCACAACCACCTAGCAATAGTTAAAAATGCAGTTTTGAAAACTTCTTGTTGGAGCGTTTGCATTTATCAAAGACTTTGTATGCTTCCAGTCTATTGACGCTATTTTCTGGCAATCATGATAACAAATAAACGCACACTTTGGATTGCTTTTTTGAAACACAGACTTATCAAACTCATTCGAAGATTCGTGTCTGTTGACGCCAACTTCTGCCAATCATCTATTTGTCAGGAGAAAGGAATGCGTTATTTCTCTTCCGAACTACTTAATGACAGATATACATGCGCGTTTCAAAATGTTTGGTTTAAATATATGAATTTATGAAACTAATTGTATTTATGGAGTCTGTTGAAGCCCATATCAGGCAATCATGCATTCGTCAGTAGAAGGGAACATTTTATTTCTGTTCACAACCACTTAATGACAGTTAAAATGCACATTTGAGAACATTTCTTTTAACATTCCCCGGATGGTTCGAATCTCTTGAAACCAATCTTTGGCAATCATGTATTGGTCACCTTAATTTACTTCAGAACTACCTAATTGCAGATAAGCATCCACTTTGATAGCGTTCTGTTGAAACTTAGAAACTTACACTTTTGAGAATGTTTTTGGTGACACTTATGCATATATTAAAAGCATTGAATAGACCGTGTCTCTTCACAAAAATGTCTGGCAATCATGTATTACTCACTCTAATGGAATGTCTTATTTATCTCTTCACAGCTAATTAATTAGAGGTAAACATGCACTTTTGACAACGTTTTCTTGACACGTGAGCATTTATGAAAGACATTGAAAGGTTCGTGTGTCTTGACGCGAATTTGTGGCACTCATTCATTTGTCAGTAGAAACGGTCGCTTTATTTCCCTTCACAATTACTTAACCGACAAACATGCTCTTTTCAGATCGTTTTGTTGAAACTTATGAATTTCCGAAACGTGTCTCTTGATGACAATCTCTGGTAGGCACGCTTTTGTCAGCACAAAATAATCATTTATGTCTATTAATGCATAATGAGAGTTAAAATTGCACTTTTGAGATCCTTTTGTTAGTTGTATGCATTTATTAAACACTTTGGGTGGTTCGCATCACTTGAAGCCAATTACCAGAATCATGCATCTTTTAGTAGAAAGGAACCTTGCAAATCCCTTCACATTTACTTGGTGACAGTTAAATGCATACAGTGGAACGGTATGTTCAAACTTATGCATTGATAAAACTCATTCGATGCTTGGTGTGTCTTGACAATTTCTGGCAATAGTGCATTTGTCAGCAGAAAGAAAAACATTGTATCTTTTAACAAGTACTCAATGACAGTTAAACGTGCTCTTTTCAGACCGTTTTCTTGAATCTTATGAACTTTTGAAACTCATTGCATGCATCATGTCGTTTAACTCCAACATCTGACAATCATGCATTTGACAGTTGAAATAAACCCATACCAAATACTTAATGACAGCTGAAATGTACTTGAAGTGAATGTTTTGATGACACGTATGCATTTATGAAACTCATCAGATGGTTTTTCTCTCGTGACGCCAAATACTGGCAATTATTCATTTGTCAGCAGAGATTAACCCTTCAAATCTTTTCACATCCTAGTAAGTACAGTTACATATGCACCGTTAGGAATGTTTTATTGAACTTTACGCATTTATTCGTGTCCGATGCTTCGTGTCCCTTGACGCCAATTTCCGGCAATCATACATTTATCAGTAAAACGGAGCCCTTTTTGTCTCTTCAAAACTACTTAATGGCAGTAAAACATTGACTTTTGAGAATGTTTTATTGAGACGTATGCATTTATGGCTCGAGTCTCCTGACGTCAACTGCTGCCAATCCTGCATTTTTCATTAGAGAGCAAGCCATTACTTTTCTTCACAAATTCTTTTTGACAGATACACATGCACTTTACAGTTTTTGTTTTGAAATTTATGTTTCTTGACGGCAATTTCCGGCAAGTATGAATTTGCCAGTATAAAGAAGCCCTTTATTTCTGGTAACGACTACGTAATAACAGTTACAAATAGAGTTTTGAAAACTTATTGACTCTTTTGGATTTATGAAACTCTTTTAATGGTTCTTGTCTCTTTAAAACAATTTCTGGCAATCGTGTATTTGCCAATAGAGAGGAACCCTTATTATCTCTTCACAAGTAACTAATTAGAGTTGAAAATCCACATTTGAGAACGTTTTGTTGAAACGTATGCATTTATGAAACTCATTGGATGATTCATGTGTATTGACCCCATCTTCTGGCAATGATGAATTTGCCCGTAGAGAAGACCCAATCGTAAATCTTGTCACAATTTCACTTTTCAGAACGTTTTGTTGCCATGTATGCATTTCTGAAACTCGTTGGATGGATCGATTCTCGTGACGCCAATTTATAACAATCATGCATTTGACAGCAGAAAGTAGCATTTTATTTCTCTTTAAAACTAAGTAATGACAGCGTTGATCACATACCTGTACGTTCCGCATCATGTTCTTCCAAAAGAGATAAAGTGTTGTCTTTGAATCAAAACAGCATGTTTATCAATCAGCGAGGAAACAGGGACAATGTGCACCTGTTTCGACATAAATTCGTCATTTTCAGCATGTGTCTGAAAAAAGTATAACGTGCTCTCTTATATAATCAACTGTATTGTCTTCAAGACGTCGTGAAATAATAAAGTGTTCACTAACCCTACTATTATTTTCAACAACCTGTCTAGAACACACACACACACACACACACACACACACACACACACACACACACACACACACACACACACACACACACACACACACACACACACACACATATATATATATATATTGCGATGCGGGAAGCAACACACAAAAACTTATTAATGAGGTGTCTCCGCTTTTGGCATTAACTTGTCACCAATGACCTCATGCGCAGAGATTTATCTCGCACTGATGCATCAACATGTTGAGGATATCCCGAGGTTCGTACACCGATGATGAATTCTAAAACGATTGAGGCAGTGAGTGTGCTAACCGAAATCGATGAAGAGATGCAAAAGTTTGTAAATACAACCCAGAATGTTATCTCGATTATTACTACCTCATCAACAAGACCAGAATTCAGGGCTTTCTCAACACCTATTACAGCTGGTGGGACAAGCACACTTGAGATCGCAATTGTGTCACTGAAAGCGTATTACAGGTAGACTAATATCCCATCACAACCGTGTGGTGATATCTCCGCAAATAACACATTTTTCTTTTTAGCAGCCAATGGCGCCACCTGGAATAATATTAAACTTTTTTTCTAGCGCTTACGACATAGAATCCATGAATGAAGGAATTCGACAAAAAATCACATCAATCATCATCAAAGTCTCTAGCACGTCAACACATGCTAATGAGCATACACTCATTCCTAGCATTGCAAGAGAACATCCAGTGAATGCAGATGGCAACGCACGGTCGCTAGAAATATTACTTTTACGTTGGCTTGAAAACATTTCAGATTGCAGATGATAAACGATTTTCACTTGTAGTATATCGTATCGCCCCTAAGATTGTGAAGATTACCTCAACGACGCCGATTAATGTATCGTGTGACGCAGTCAGTGGTAGGTCTGAAACCAGGTATGAAACGATAGGCGTAGCTGTTCAGAGTTGTATACTGTTTGAGTGTTTTGCAA
>JAECUM010070389.1:0-13708 GCA_016617855.1 Megalonaias nervosa | reverse complement strand
TTTTTTATATTTTTCAATTAGAGATATAAAATTCTTTTAGAATAATGATAGAAAATATGAGTTATATGAGATTAACAGCAAAAGAGCAAGAGTATTACTATGTTCACCCAAAGTACAACTTATATGCTGGAAATGCACTTGGTTCGGTTATTTGCGTAAAATATCATAAATCTTTCGTTAAAGCAACTCCAGCCGGAATAATAACAAGTGTCAAAGATAATAATATAGATAGAGTTGAAAGCTTTAGGAAAGATTTTATTTATACTTTCTTCTGTGGAGGTATTCCAGAAGGACAAGGAGTTTATCATGTTAACGGTACAGTTACTGATGATAATATTGAAAATTTAGCATTGCAAGATGAATTTCAGCATCATATTGAATTTGATTTATATGAGGCTAACGATCGCGGAATTATTCGAAATAAACAAACAAAAAAGTGTTAGGAAATTTAAGAAAATATGGTTATCTTGGTGTGGTTGGTGGAACTAAAACTGATCAGGTTAATAATAAATTTATTTACGAAACTTTTAATGGTGCTATTTCAAGTAATTTAGTTATTGATCATATTAATAAAATTAAAACCGACAATAGAATTGAAAATTTAGATTTAGTTACACAAAAATAAAACACTAAACGAGGAGCTGGTTCTGATGGTTCTAATTTTAAAGATCCAAAATCAATTATCTCAGGAAATCTTGAGACTGGAGAAAAAATGAAATTTAAATCAATAACAGCTGCTGGAAAATATTATAAGATTGATCCAGCTAGAGTGAAATCTGTAGCTGATAATGTACAAAAATCAGCAACGTCAACATTAACATTTGACAGATTTATTTTCAAATACAGAGATTAATGATGTTTCTTAATTTTGTCTTAGTAAGGCAATTATGAACAAACATTAAAATACCATCTTTTTTATCAAATTTTAGTGCTATAAATGTACTATCATTAAGTTTATTTTTTTCTGCCGCTGTTAGAAGTATTTTATCAGATTCACCTTGCATTACAAGAACCATAACCAGACAGACATTTTCTGACTGCTTCAGCTAATTCTCTGTAATTTAATATATTTCCTTTCTGATGATATTTTACGTCAGCAGATTTTGTTTCTGTTATCATCTTATTATTATAAATTAGATAAAAATATATTATAATATGGATTTAATGAAGACACTTTCTGATATATATGCTGACAATAAAATCGCCACCGACAAGGTCGTCGACGACAATTTTACATCAGAAGATTTCACCTCTGGCGATGTAGATAAATCTGCTGGCTATAAAGAAGATGATATTTTGTTTAATAATAATGAAGATGAAGATTAAGTTGTTGACGTTGTTGATTAAAAAAAATTACAGCAGAACGAAAACCGGACGATATAATGTTAAATATCATATCGCTAAAACAAATAACAAAATTTAATTTTACCGTTGCCGAACAACAAATATTTTGGCAACTTATAAAACCTTTACTTAATTTAAAAATAACTGGCCAGCAAAGAGATATAAAATATAATTTTATTCTTGTTAAAATATTTAATTTAATGCCATTTGATAATGCAAGAAAATTACATTTAATTTCTTTGTGTAGACCTGTCAGATGTAAATCTGTAATTATAGAGTATGAACAAATTTATAATAACATTATTTTATAGACCGAGTTGGTACCAAGCTGTTAAATTTATCACTATATCCACGCCATTTATCTAAACTTTTATTGCCTTTTTTCCTAATAACTTTTTCAATAACAAATATGTTTGGTTCTCTTTTCTGAAGTTATTGTTCATAAAAACTACCAGTTAAAGGTTCACCTAATAAATCTTTTAGTGCATAAGTCACTGGTATTGTTAAAATAACTTTATCAACAACAAATACTTCATTGCTCCAATTTTGAGTAAATTCTTTTTCTAATGTTTATTTCGTCATAGAAATTCTAACTTTATCACCAACTTTAAATTTATGGCTGCGATGCATATTTTCGTTTGCTAATATCGGATGTTTAATTGCTTCGTTTGGTGACATTTTCCTTTCGCCCAGCGAGAGACCTATGTTTCGTGTTATTATATTATCAACAATTTTCTGTAAATTGTCAATATATTTATTTGTAATTTTAGCTTTCAAATATTTGTGGAATTTTTGTTTAGCATAAAATTAAATCGCTCGACGACAACGCTCTTACCTTCATTTCCTGTAATATATTTTTGGATGTTATTTTGTTCCAAAAACTGCTCAAATTTTTTATTAAAAAATTCTGCTCCATGATCAGTCCAGATTCTATTTAGTTTTCTTTCTGTACTTGTTAATATTTGTTTTCACGCATCGGTTTTCAATGTTCCTGTTTTATCTGAAACCGGTACACGAAACACATATTTGCTAAACACATCTACAACATTAAAAAGATATTTATCTTTTTTATCATTAAACTGAGCAAGATTTGACACATCAACTAAATCTATCGCCCTGATATCGTCAACGGCATTTGCAACAACTTTACGTAGTGGAAACTTTTTTTTAGGGGGAGGGGGTTGTGTAGCTCTGATGCAAGATCATCATACAATTCTTTTTTACCATGACCCAATTTATATTTTGCTCCAATAAAACCCTGCACCAGCTTTCGGTCAACACGCTCTCGCACATTTACAGGTTTCATATCACGAAGTTCGTCTAGCATTATTTTATCGCAGCTGTGCCTATCTTGTCCGTTATCACGATAACAGATATCATGACGCATTGCCATTGCATCAACGTGATTATAAGGCTCTTGTCCTGGTAATGGATTATCGTTTTTATTTTGTTGTTTATCTAGGGGATTGTATGGTCCGGTATATTTATGGCCTGGTAATGTCCAACCGCCTTTTGGTTTTGGTTATTTGCCAATTAATTTGTGTATGTCTATACCTCTTCCAATTATTTTTCTGTTATTGCATTTTTGACAGTATGTAACAATTTTATTTTGTTCCAGACAGAGATCTCTATCACAATCGCACTCACATATCATTATTCATTATTCATCTACTAAAATAACCTCCCTGACATTGTCACATGGACAATTGTCCATGCAACCAGCTCCGGACAACTTTGTCATTGGCAATTTCTTTAAAAATATACTTTTTCTTTTTCCACAGATTGCGCAAACACTTTTCAGCATTATTCTATTAATTTTTGTTTCTTTCTCTTGTTTCATCGATATTTTCTGTTTTAGTTTTAGAATTTGGACAATATGTTGACATTTTTATATTCCTTGATTATATCAAGGAATTTATACAATATTAATTGCAATCTCATCATTGGCGTGAGAAGGTTGATTGTCAAACTGTAAAATAAATTTTAAAAAAATTAATTTAAGATCGGTCATTTGTTTTATAAACATCACGCAATAGTATCCACAAGCAGTTGTTCCAACTGGCTGAATTTGATTAGACGAATAATTTAATATTTTATGTTTTTTGTTCATTTATTTTTTTATTGCGTCACTAGGTGGAAGCCCAAATGAATCAAAATAGTTGTCCTTACAAACAGATACCCAGTGCGTGCCTGATCCGTCGCTGAAGTTTTGTATATTTATCACACACGAGCCACCAGCTGGTGCATCGTTAAGTTCATCTTTGGAATAAACTCCACTAAATTTTTTTACTTTTTTTATCTTATCAAGTATATCAAAGTTACTTTGTGCAAGAGATTGCATCTCTAGAGGTTTCATCTTCTTATGCCTGGCAGTGTTAGTCCTCGGGAAATTCCCAGCAGATTTGACAATAGACTTCCCGCTACTCCCGCCAGCAACGGTGCTATAAATCCGCCTTTTCTTGTTTTTCGCGATTGCGTCTTGTTTTTCGTTGTTGTTTTTCTTTCTGCCGTTTTTCGTTTGGGCATTATATTTATCTTTAGACAAAAATTTCCTTTATACCCTCTCCAGAGACAGCCTTTTTCGTTGCGCCTGATGCTGCGCCAGACGCTGCTGCTAATCCTAATGTACCAAGTACTGGCAAAATTTTAGGTATTAACGTTTTGGCTATTAAGGCTATTGCCGGCCCAAAGAAACTACCTTGTTTTGACATTGCTGTTATTTGTGTAGCAATTAAATTTTAAACAAAATGTTTGCCGCGATTATATTTATTTATTAGGCTTTGGTTAGAATTAATTTCGTTAAAGTACATCTGTCTCCGTATTTTAATTTTAATGATACCTGTCTCTGCTTAGCAACAGCAGCTGCTAATTTTGTTAACTTGACCATCAGTCAAATATATTTCTTTTACAATATATTTTGTCATTATATACAGATTACAGATTAAACTTGAAGTTCTTCGAACTTTGAATAAAGTGCAAAGCACTTCAAACTTGGACTGACATTTTATCTCCGACAGAGTCAATTGTAACAAATCTGTCGCTGATCACTAGCGCATATACGTACAGCTGAAGTGCTGGAACTACTCCGAGTGTCCAGGTAATTTCAATATCAGTTGTTGAGTCGACAGCTCTCTCGCTATGTTTGCTAACATCAAAATAAAATATCGGATAAAGTGCACGAGATTCCTCTACTGATATCTGAGATCCATCTCCAACATCTTGTTATTTCTGCACTGCGTCCAGCAGATACATGTACGGTCTAGTAATATTTTTATTAGCGTCATCTGCAAAATTGCATTCTATCGCTCGTTCCGGATATTGTTTGGAGTTAAGTCTAGCGTATTTTCGTCTAACATCAGCATTATCAAATATTGCATTATTTTGTTCTTGATTACCACGTCGCGCTTGTTGTTGAAATACAACAAACAATTGCCGCGGCAGTTGTTCACTTGACGTTGTTGTGACGCGACATGTGTAGTCGGTGGTATTTGGAACTGCTGTTTGATATATTTTATGTTGCTGAAAATAATTCTGTTTGCGTGTTTATTAAGTATACCATTTAAATCTGCTGTTTTTGTGATTGACGGCGTTACTCGTAACATCCAAGCGCAAGTTTGTTTATAATAAACTGCACATCAGCTCCGCCAGATCGAAATAAACAGTCATTTTGTTCTGCCCGACCTAAAATAAGTGTATGTTTAACTCAACGAAATGCTTTATTATAATCTCTACAAAAACCGAAGATTGCGTTTAATGGCAGCATCGTTGTAATTTAACGTGATTCTGCTGCAAGTGCCTTTCTCTTAGCATGACCCTCATTGTAACGTGTATTTTTGAGATCGATAGTGTTATTAATATGATCTAACATTGCAACACCGACCGCAGCTGCACCTGGTGGTGTTATACCAAGATTATTACAAGCAGCAAAAAGTGATACTCTTGTAGCATTTGGTTCAGCGGCTGCAGCTGGTGGGGCTATACCAAAATTGTCAGCATTAGCGATAAGAGAATTTCCTACAATTACAAGATCTGCAAGAATAACACTTGAAAAAACTAGCTCCAGTATCTTTAAACCACATCATGTTAATTGGAGTCGATCTGGAGTAATCATCGGAGAACGAAATAATACTTATTACAGTGCTCCCAACTTGTAGGTGACTTGAAATATCTTCAACTGTTTGATTAACTAGCTGATATCTGGCACTTTTAAATAAGCTACAGCCGTTGTTTATAAGATATATTTCTGCTCCAGCTGCAATTGCGGCAGGTGGATTGCCCACTGTCAAAATCTGACCACGAACTTCTAACATTGCTTGTGAGATAAAAGAAATACATCCTCATCTCGAGTATTAAATGTTCTAACGCCAGCTTTATTTGGTTCATTAGAATTTTCGTCGAGATACTCAATATACTCAAATTCTGTTATTATGTCGTCGGTGTCATATAAGTCACTGCTAAATCGAGATAATTTCTAACAGACATTTACTTTTATTTGGTTACATAAAATTCACCAATCACTATGTGATTGGTGCTGTTACCTTAGATATTAAGTTTTGTATAATCTGTTTACCTTTTGGTGATAAAAGTTTCTTTTGTTGTTGTTATCATTGCACGTTGAGTTTCTTTTGTTGGAGAAACTTCTGATATAACTTGTTTTATATCTGGCGATATAACTTGCTTTATATCTGGCGCACCTTTTATTTTATCGGCTATTTTTTGTCCCGCCGCAGTTTCAGCGGCAGATGCTGTTCAAGTTGCAAAGGCTTTTCCTGGGACATTTTCAAGAATTTTAGTAAATATATTTCCTAAAAATCCTCCAATTATTTTTCTTCTATAAACTCTTCTTTGTTTCATGTTATATTCCTTGATTATATCAAATAGGTTGTACAAAAATCTATTGCGATTGTAGGTGCAAATAATAAGTAACAACTTCATTATTCAAATCCAGTTGTCGTCCAGATTTGTCTGTCAATTGCATACTTATTTCAGTTATCTGATTTTCAACGTTTGATGGATAATAAATAACTTGTCGTGGACTAATTTGCTTTAGCGATCCTGGTGGAACATCTGGAGAAAAACTATATAATGGTTGTACTTTACTGCCTCGGGCTGAGTAAGATCCAGATGCAATAGAGCAATTTATTAATATTGTGTTTACGTCAGTTATATTTACTGGCAGGTCACCGTCATATGTAATAGTTTGTTCTGTAATTGATGCTGATGAAAAATTGACTAACACATTATTTTTTAATGTTATTCTGGCGCGTAAAGTATTATAATTCGGTGTCAGCTCAAAATCGTCAGCGACACCGTTTACTTTTGTTATTAGCTCTTTTATTGTTTTGTTTAAATCAGTGACATTATAAGCTCCTTGCGGAATTTTAACTCTTGCCCATATCGGTTGCCGGTAAAATGCAAAATCATCATTGACATCAGTTTTTACGTTAGGCATGGAATGCCATGCCGTGCAGTAAATTAGTCCTATCTCATACTGTTTTACAGGATCTATTTGTATTGGCGGAATATAATTGACTGAAAAATTTGCGCTATCTTTAGCAGCGGTACTAGAGTATAGTAATAATGTTGTTGACATTGCTATTTATTATATTTTTTATAAAACTAAGTCGCGGTGTAAAACTTTGTATTCGTCAGATGTTAATAAATTTTCCGATCTCAAATAATCAAGTATGTCAATTATCTCATTGTCAATTTCAGCACCAACATTTCCAGCTTCTTTTGATGATATCAGCAGCATTAATCTTCCTATCATTTCAGTAACTGATGTAAATATTTTTCCCCAGTCCCAGTTTTTTTCTTTACACGAAGATTCTCATGAGATTCAAACACATCTCTAAAGTTTGTAGAACCCACTTTTCCGTATCGAATATTTTTCGCTGTAGTTTTAAGAAACTCAGCAATAACTCCATTTCTAGCTTGATCAAAAAGTGTTGGAATATCTTCTTTTGAAGCTTTATCAATTTTTTCATAAGCTTGTTTGCCATCTTCAGAAATATCATCTTATTTTTAATGAGATTATCGTATTTGTCTGGTTTCCAAGTTTTACTATTATCAATATCTTTTATATCATTTTTTTTTTAAAATCAAAATATTCTGATTTTACTATTTCATCTGATATAGTTTTCTTTATTCTTCCAGTTTCCTCCAGACTTTCAGCTGATATTCTTCCAGTTTCCTCTGGACTTTCAGCTTCTATAGATTGTCACGATCTTTTATGCGATTTTCATCTGATATTTTAAATTTTTTGTGAAATTTCCACCACTTGCCTAAACCTTTTTCTCTAACATTAGTAGCTGTTCGGTAAAATACTGAAGCGATAATACCTATCCTAATTTTATTAACAACTTGAATCATACGTTCGTCTTTCACAGCTTAATTTAATTTAGCATCAAAAGACTGACCATCCTTCATCATTTGACCTATAGCAGCAATAAGTTTATCATACCTTTCTTCTGACGAAGTTTGTAAATAATCAATATCATTTATATGATTTTTCTTTTAAAAATTCACGATATTCATCATCGGTTATTTTATTACTTACTTTTTCTCTATAAAATCGTCTTTTTTCTTCAACATTCAAAAACTTTACTGTTAACTCTCCAATTTTGTCTTGCTGTTTTTCAATATCCTCTAATTTTTCTGATAATTTTCCCAGAGCAGTTAGTTCTGATAATCTTCTTTAAAGGGGAAGTGGATTATTGATTTAGTTCATTTCGTCTAGCAGCAGGATCAGCAAAATTTGCTTCAAGTGCCTCAGCTAATCTTTTTCTTTCTTTAACTGATTCGGAAACAATTTTTGCAGCGGCAGCTTCTTGTTGTTCTTTAACTAATCCGCTTAAACCTTTTTCCTGCAATTTGTTAAGTTCTTCTTCTGATAGTGGTTTAGTTTCAGGTTGTTTTCCAAGTAACGCCTCAGTAACCGGCTTTAAAATGTTAGCTGATTCTTCTGCGGCAACTCTCTGTCCACGTCGTGCTTCTTGGACTTTTTTCTTAAATTCTGCCTGAGATTGAGCAAGTGTTTTTAGATCTTCTATATGTTTTTTGTACTTTGCTCGTTTGTCCATATTATATCCAAGATGTTTTATGAAACTTACTGCAGATAATTTTCAATATCACAGCGAAACATCTTAGCTGGATCACGTGTAAGTTTATTAAATAAAAAGAAATTATATTTATCTTTTGTTGCTTGATGATATAGTTCAATACATTTATGTTTAGTTAAGTTACCACATTGCACGTTTGCAATATTTCTAACGTCAATGTTGTCCAGTCCTGGGAATAATAGAATACAACCTGTATTTCGCCGAATAAATCTGTCAACATTATATAAACCTTGGGCTAAATAAACAGAATTACATTTTTTATTACGCGACAGTGGAAAATATGATCTTATTTTATTCATCTCTACATTGTTCAGCGGAATATCATAAAAAAACAACTATGTTATGGTCATCTGAATCAAGTTGATTAACTGATGATAAACTGATGATAAAAAATCTTCACCAGCCTCAAGATCATCACGAAGCTTGTTATTATATTCGTTAAGTAGCTCGTACTTATCCTGTTGCGGATTAATTGTGCAAATATAAAGTCGATCGTAGTTAAAATTATCGCCCAAATGTAAATTCATAAGCAAATTTGTTTTTACCGTCCCAGTTCTTCCAACAATAAGATAATGGCAATCTGGAAGTTCGTTTTGTGTTTATGTTGCACCAGTCTGTCTGTATCAAAATTTAATATCGACATATTATAAATTAAGTTGACATAAAATTGTTAGACAAGAAATAAATAATGAGCTATTATACAAAATTTGGAACAACATTAGGAGATTCGTCGGCTATAAATACAATAACAAACGGTAATGTTGATTTATCGGGCTACCTGAAAAAAAAAAACTGGCGATACAATGACAGGAAACCAGTCTACGTCAAATCAACGGCGTATCCACCAATAAATGTCTCTAATACACAAGCTCTTAGTTATGCACAACATAAATCCGTCGACAATATTAAACTACCATTGACAGGAAGAATTTTACGAGGTAACTTAAATATGCCAGGAAGAAAAAAAATTTGGAAACTTTTTTATCCGCCGGCAAACTTAAATCAAACCCAAGCGGTAAGTTATTTGCAGTTGAAGCATCTGGATAATAACAAACTTGATAAAACCGGTGGAACGGTTACAGGTAATATTAATATGTCGAGTAAAAAAAAATATTGGGTTGGAAACTGTGTATCCGCCAGCAAATGTAGATAATACGTAATCGGTAAGTTATGCGCAACTAAAAAATGTTGACGATAATAAACTTAACAAAGCGGGCGACATAATGACAGGTAACTTAATGATGAGCAATAACTTAAATAGAACTGGATTACCGACAACCTCGCCACCAGCTAATGATACTGATGCTATTAGTTATGCTCAATTAAAAGGAGCGCTGACCCCGTATTTGAGACAATCAGGTGGGGCAATGACAGGTAATATAAACAGAGAAACAACAAAATAACGACGACATATGTTCCAGTTAACCCTAATGATCTGACAAATAAAGCGTATGTTGATAGTGTATCTGGTGGTGTAAAACGAACCATAAACAATGTTGGGTATACTCTAACACTTTTTAAAGCAACGGACAACCGAGTTGGGCTTGAGGTAAGCGCACCATCGCATTATCCTGAAAATTATCCTCATTAGGCCCTCTCTGATAGACACGAGTAGACGACAAACGGAGAAGTTGAAAATTTTTGGATCAAAATTAAACGTCCCGTTGCAGTGGCTATTTGGCAATTTCATTTGCGAGGTCGATTAAGCTATAGTGTTGGGCAAATTTATAATTGGCGATTGGAAGGATCAAACGATGATATCGACTGGGCAATATTGTATAGCACAGAGAACACGTATATTACAACAACACAATACTTTACAATTCCGACAGAAAAGACTGTTAGCAAGTACTTGTATTTTCGAGTTTATGTTATTGCTGCTGAACATCCGTTTCCAGGATTGACAGCATTTCAAATATACACACTCGATGAACAAATTTAATCAAATATTGTATAATAAAATGTCAACATAAATGCCAAGACAATTACTTACAACCGCTGAGAGAGAATTTTATGGTAATATTTTTAACCCCACCAAAAAGGTTGGGAACGAGTCACTAGCGGCACTTGTAATAAATACCAGAAAAAAATTTCAATTCCAATGATAAACTCTCCATTGTCAGAAGAAGAAAAAAAATGTTATTCTTGTTATGCATATGCGAGGACCACAACTGAAAGAAGCAATAGAAAATTTTAATGCGATAGAAAGATACTGTCATCCTGATGATTGCATAGAAGAACATAAACAAGTTGAAATCCTGCTAAAACAAATATTGCTCGAGCTTGATTTTGGAAATTTAGATTGATAATAAAATCGAACTTAATTAAAGTACGAGCTTACGATGTAAAAGAACGAACCACGATGATCTCAACAAACTAGCGGAATATAGGATATTAGGAATAAAAAGGAATAAGAAGTTATAAAATAGTTTTTTAAAACGAGAAATGTTGAGGTATCTCAGTATGTACTATCACGACAAAGAAATCCTAATTAAAATTGTTACTACGACAGCGGTTACGGAGTTAATTATAAAAGCTTACTTGAATGCAATTTTGCCAATGAGAAGTAAAAATGACCCAGACTTTGATCCAATTATTGTTGACAGGTCTCTAAAGATAATCAAAAATGTTGACGATGAAATTAGTGATCTTAGTGATATTGAGCGAGAAAAGTTTTTTGATAAAGTCAAACAAACAAGGTTGATAGCAAAGTCTGATTCTTATTACGACATAGGTGAAGCAGACGATATTCCATTTCCATCAATCCAGTGCTCTAGACAATTGTCATACGAAATTATTACAATGAAATCGAGAAAATATTCACGCAACTATACGAAAAATTATTTCATAAAGTAAATGCTATAATGACACTTGTTAATTATTTTTTCATAGTTGAACAAAACTCACACCGAAAATTAATGTTTGCAAATTTCGTAGTCGCATACGCAATTATCAGACAACATCTCGTCCTCAAAAATTTGAAGTTAGATCAAATAAGCTTGGTATTAGGGTATATTGATGAAACAGAAAGAGATTACAGTAATTTGGTGAACGAAAAAAATTTGTATGAACTTGAAGTATTAGACACGTTTGATTCCTACACTTGGTTAAAGAAAGATGAGGTACTAACAGATAAACGATACTATGATACTTCGTCAAATGTTTATGACAGGTACAGAGATTTTATAGCTGACAATAATAAGTTCCGCGAGTTTCTTAATTCAATTGTTGGTACTAGAACTTTCATATTCGTGTACAAATTGTAAGCATATATGGTATAATGAAAAAACAGATTGTCGATTTCAACCATATTTCAGAAGAAATTCCAAAACAAGATGTTGAGGCACTAATGCAATATTATAAATTTTATCATAAAAGCCTTTGTTGTGTTAAACAATGTTATAAATACTACAGTAGAATACTTCGAGTAATATTATATTTACCACTGCTAATGACCAGCTCTGGTATAATCTCAAGTGAAGCATCATTAAATCTGTTTTTGTTAATAATATCTGGTGTTGGTGTCTCTCTTTCAACAGCGTGTAAAAAATTGAGCCTTTACTTGAGACCAAAAAATGCTTGTAAAACAGCTAGTATCACTTACAAAAAATTACTTTGTCAGATACTATCTTATCTGCGAGGCGTAAAATATGATATGGACGACTTAATACGTGAACTCCGCGTCATTGACAGTATGTTAACAGATATCCTACCAATGAGAGTCAGCAGGTATGAAAAAGATTATCATAAAATATGGTTATAGTAGTAGATGTTTAGAAATATGATTGTCAAATAAAACATCAACCATGTTGTCGATGAATAACATAGGATCAGTTGTCCAACCCGCCATTCGCTTATCGTTTTCGTCATCAAACAACCATACAGATCCGTACTTGCTCAATAAATGATAACCAACTTTTTAATACAATTGCTTATTATACTGGGACTTATTCCAGTATATTTAGAAGCAGATTTGATTGAATTAAATCTTTTAAAAAATCTGTTTGTTAGATCAAATCCAACATTTATTATTGAGGGCGGATAAAAAAGACTTCTTATATAATATTTTATTGTTTACTATAAGATTTCTAGCAGAAAAGGTTTCTAAACTAGGATATTCTTTCTCCGGCAAAATATTTTGTTACAACTTATTTATGCTAAAAAAGTTTGCAATATAAAAACATTTGTCGGAGAAGATAGCCTTCTGGTCCAGAAACCTCTTTTGGCCTAGGACCCTCATCTTATCATACTACTGATCGGGAGTTTAAAGTATTGTGTTTTTACTGGAGATTTCGCAAGTTATCGCCTTTATTAAACTGTAATTAACTGGTCGGTGATTAAAGTATTGTGTTTTTACTGGAGATTTCGCAAGTTGCGGAACTGTTGTGTCAGTTGAGATAAAAATGCTGTATTGATCAAAGGGTGCTTGCCATAACTTTATTTGTATAGTCTATCCAACTGCTCAGGCCATAAGATTGGTCATGCAGACTTGTTGCCCCAACGTCATTCCACATCGGTTACTTTTATTTCGTGGATGATATGAAGAACATTCTTTTCTCACTTTGTACCAATATGTTATCTGACAAAAAAAAAGTTTATCTTCCCCAGTACCCTTTTGATATGTGAATGTAATATAGCTGTATTATGATACACATCTGCTTATTACATTGGGAAGACGGTTTTAACCATTAATGTCAATAGTAACCTTCGACAACCCCGCTCACCTTTGCGGTTAGTTTTTCAATTGGATTATTAATCTAATGACTGTTGGGGTAATTATCAATGCAGATTAATATATTATGGGTGTCAATGGCAATGACAACATGAAATACCGTAATGACTGTAAGCCTTGGGACAGTAAAAACAAAATGATTATGTTTGTGTCACAAGACTTTTATGATGCTTTTTTTTCAAAACCATCCAATTTTTCTTGTTCCAAAATTCTTATTTGTGCTGAAGGTTTCTCATCATAACCTGTCAAATGTGGATTTTGTTATAAACTTAGCATCATTCCTTTAACTTATTTAAGTACGGAAACTATTCTGAATCACAATTGTGGTGCATATTCACATGACAAATAATTAACACTTTATTATGTTCCATTTGGATTTATTGTTTACACACATAAAACATTAATTACTGACTCTTTTATTTCAAAAAGATTTTACGTGCATTAATATTCTTCATATAAGAGTCTAATTTCAGAAATATATTTAAAGATCTTCTATGTAGATAAGTGTCTT
>JAECUM010070384.1:0-23355 GCA_016617855.1 Megalonaias nervosa | reverse complement strand
ATATTCCTTGGACGGTGGGGACTATATCAATTTGTATACCATTGGTTACTGTATAGTTACCATTTTATCATTATTCGTTCAAGTAAGGAGAAAATTTTAGTGGATGCTCAGCTGTGCTGTTTAGATATGTATGGGTATTCTTTGCAGGAAAACCTTTGATTACAAAGAAACTGATATGCATAATGGAGGGGGGGGGGGATCGCTAAGTCAAATAATGGACTTGAAATTGCATGCGCCGCAAGTCACCTAGCTACACGGGAAACATGATCACCTGGCCACGTTTTCCTTAAAGCCTGAATGGGAATCATGATTCAGAATCCTGGTTATGTTTCAGTGTTTATTGTTGCCCAGTCAGAAATATGATATCTAATCACGCGAATCATGCATAATGTCAGTGTGATTCAGAATGAATCAAAGAGATTGTCAGCTAAAATGTGTCATGAGGTTAGCTGTGTGCCATTTACACAATGCTTGAGGATCAGATTGGTGTTCGACTCTTGTTATTTTCTGAATTTGTGATTTTATTTTATAATAACTGTACAATACACATTTTTTTAGTGAGTGAACGTGTATTCTATTTTAAAATGAAATTATATGCCTCAATACACATTTTTTATAGTGAGTGACGGTGTTATATATTTTAAAATGAAATTATATGCTTCAGAGCGCTATATTAATTAAATATTTTATAGTTTCAAAAATTAAACACTTGCAGATAGAATTCGATAAACAATATCGTTCGCAGTCTTGTTGGAAATTACTATGAATGAATGTTCGTATATTGAATGAATAATGATTCCCAGCTATATCAAAAAGCATGATGCCTAAAAAGAAACGAGACCCGGTTATAACTCCGGCCATGCAGTCATGACCTTTGTCTTACATTTCACACACACACACACACACACACACACACACACACACACACACACACACACACACTCGCAATATCTTTACATATTGGTGTGCATGTAATGTATTTAGCGTTAAGAACAAGATATTGTTTATAGTTTTGATTTTAACTGTGCTTGAGCGATGACCAAAGATCTAAATATTTATACTGGCACACCAGTACACGAAGTGACAATTTTTTCCAGGCCTACTGTTTCCAAAAGCAGTTTGGTGAAATAATAATAATAATAATAATAATAATAATAATAATAATAATAATGATAATTAATAATAATAATAATAATAATAATAATAATAATAATAAGAAGAAGAAGAAGAAGAAGAAGAATGTGGACTTGTTATAGCCCCTAACCTTTAAAAGCTCTATGCGCTTTACAGTATTAGATAACACAAAAACATGTACAACAACAAAATTACAAAAACAAACACCATGAAATTACAAATCAAAATCTTGCTAACAATAATTAAGGAAGCCAATATTGTTAAGTCTTTAAGTCTGTTCTTGTAGGCGAAAAGGCTGAGTTTTAAGAGCACTCTTGAACGAGATCACCGTGTCCTTGTGTCTAAGACAATGCGTTCCACGCAGCTAGTCCCTGGTACGCAAAAGAACGTTATTCGTATGACTTCGTTTGCACAGAGAGGTGCGTCAGTTTGCAGATGGGGTGTACGCATGGTTGAGGTCAGATAAATATAATGGACTGAAGCTTGTGAACAAAATGTAGCATAGTGAACACATTTTATGCTTGATTCTGGATTGAACGGGTGGTCCGAATGAAGCTATCCGTATAAGTTCGAGGTAAAACTTGCCGTTAGAGATATGAAGCGGAGGGAACCTAGGAACCGAGCCATGAAATAAAACATCTTTTTGAAATCAGCATTAATATTAAATCAAACCGAACCCCTTTGTTTTCAATAAATTTTCTAAGTTTCAAAAATATATAACCTATGATATTTATAATTCAACATGTATGTGGGGAAACAAATGTCGGAAAAACAAGTAAGAGACGGAGAACTGCACTTACAAGGGTGCATGAAAAAGACCATTAAAGAGGCAAGCGTAGAAATGATGTACATAACGAATGCAGTTTGAATTAGACATATCAAAAATAAATACAAATGTTTATTCATAACTTTTCAGGTTATGACAATTGTACGTTTATCAAGAATTTAAATAATAAGAAAAGAATTGAACACAAGGAGAGATCTGAGATTTAAAAAAAGACACATAAGAAACACACACCACCAAGAGAAGTTTTACTTAACGATTTTGAAGGACAGATTTTGCAACAACATATTTATCTGCTTTGTATAATAGTATGCAATCACTCGTGCCAGGCAAACGGCTGGTGATCCTTGTATTGGCTATAAGTAATGAATAATGAATATGATAAGATTGACACTGTGCAATGAAACCAATATATTTGTTTCTCTTTGTTTTATTTAAATCACACATATATCAGATATTAATGTTGATTGATAAATACCACATATCAAGACTAATAGCTAAAGACAGAAAAGATAAAGACTGCAAACTGAAATGCTGCATGTTCCCTATGATAACATTGATCAAAAAAATGACGTGTTTAGATAGAATTCTTGAAATATTTGTAGACAATATCTTGTAATGGTCTCATCATAGGAATTATATATATATATATATATATATATATATATATATATATATATATATATATATATATATATATATATATATATATATATATATATATATATATAATAAACTCTTACCTTTAGCTCCTAAAGAAAATCAAGGCCTTTATTATACTACTTTTCAGAGTTACTTTTTGCAAAAGTTACATTCAACCGCATCTTGACTACTGCTACAAATATGAGAAAATATTCCAGACTCCAGGAAAGGGCATGTAAAATAATTCTTGATCACCAAACAGAAAACGTTCAAACTGCAATGCTTACATTCAAAGTATTACCATCAGATGAAAGAATATTTTGAGAAAGGCATTTACAAAATCTGCCCCCACTTAACTAAACACCATTTTCCGGGAAAGAGAATCTACTGGTACCCCAAAACTAAAATCATTCAAAGGGCAACATTTCAAAGTACCCAAGCCCCCCAAAAGAGCTATTCAAAAGCAGCTTTCAGTTTTCATTTAAGCGTGTTTGGAACAACATTCCACGTGATATAAAATCAGCTCCAAGCATGTCTTCCTTCCACAATAGGTGTATGAAATCATATTTTTGTATATAAAAAAGGTGTAGTTATTAAAGTACACGTTACACCACCCACCTCCTGTGTTTCATTTTCATTCCGGGAGCAATGTAGCATTTATGTGAATAGTTTTTTGCATACTGTGCATTTGCTTGTGTGTGTGTGTGTGTGTGTGTGTGTGTGTGTGTGTGTGTGTGAGAGAGAGAGAGAGAGAGAGAGAGAGAAACATATTGTTATTAGTTTGTATGTTATTTGCACATAATAGAGGGCCTCAAAGTATGTAGTTCTCGTTTACAAATAACTGAGTCACCCTCTGAAAATAAAGTCTTTATTATTATTATTATTATTATTATTATTATTATTATTATTATTTTACAACCTTTGACACGCCATGAAGATCCATTAGTTATTGTCTTTACCGGAAAAAGAGTTCAAGTGTTAACTCAGTTTTTTCCATCCACAATATTTGATGTTGGAGATAGAAGATAAAACGGTGCAAAACCATAAATCGTCTGGGAAATGTTAATTTGCAAGAAATGCCAAGAGAAAAGTAAAATTACGCGTAACACATAGCGACTCAGTACAACGTTATAATATGATATACTTGTGTGCGTGCGGGTGTGTGCATCCACTAACATAGATTATTTACATTGTCCGCAGTCGGTTATGGGGTAATACTGTTCAACTTAGAAACAATGTAGGTCTACTTACCCTGATGACGTGAAGACTAAAAAATCGGTGCATAAGGTACTTTCACCCCTACAGAGAGAAAGTCATAAAGAGATAATTATTGCCTCACGAGCACTCGAATACCTTCGACACTGAAGATATTTTATAATGAGTACTCGAATACATTCGACACTGAAGATATTTTATAATAACTATCTGATAAGAATCGGCTTTCTGAGTTCCAGTGAGTAATAATCATAAAGACCCCGAAAAAATACCGCTACGCTCAAATGTTTTGGGGGTCGTATCACAGATAGGTCTAACTTAACGACCTTGAGCCTGTTTCATGGGTCCTCGTATTAAACGTTAACCGTGTATCATGGGTTCTCGTATTTAACGTTAACCCCTTTCTTTTTGCGCTCACTCAACGAAACGCCCACTCTCGGAGACTTTGGCATTAACGGGGTTGAGATTGACAACTCGCAATGCACGCGAAGAGAATACAATTACTTTTAAAGCTGATAAGCAACTTAGCAAATAAATATTCCACGCTAAAATTATTCATCATGCTGTGTGAAATATGTACAGCAAAAACTTAGAAATATTTTAAGTTTTTCATTGTCCTCAGTTTTTTAACCGTTATTCACGAGTAAGAAGAAGAAAATAAATTGATCAAGTGATTTTGTCCGTGCGTGCGTTATGAGTGGAAGAATACTTCTATCAACAACACTCACGCCATTCGAGTCCATCTGAAAAAAATCGTTAATGTGTACATAGGTAATAGAATTATACACGAATTATCCTCTTGAGACCGTTTATAGAGTTTGGGAGAGAAAATTTTTTTGTCTGCAAAAGGAGTGAAATGCATCTGCAACGTATTAGTGGGTGTGGGTGTAGGTGTAAGTATTTATAAATTACACGCTGGTTCGAAAACTGACACAACCACACTTATGTGTATGTACGTGTGTGTCTTTGTAGTAAATCAAGTGCAGTTAAGTTTGACGTGTGTATTCTATAATCGTTATGGTAAACATTTAAATGTACTTTGATTATTCTGACAAAGTTTTTAAAAAATGTAAGTACTTTCATGTAATTGTTTTAAAACATTTTAACTTGTTCAAGCAATAAAAATGTCATTTTTTGACGTTTTATATATATATATATATATATATATATATATATATATATATATATATATATATATATATATATACAGCTGTGCACTCGACGACGACGTCAAAGCGGTACTTGAGAATACTCAACGGCCACCACCAACTCCCACATGTAAGTCAATGATGAACCCCCACCCCCATGTGAACAATTTGTGGTCAACAAATCATCGAGTGTAACTAATGTATGGACTACGTTGGTATTTTTCCGGTAGTACATAGTACTGTACTTTTTCACGGTACTGGTACATGGGGTTGTTTCCGTTGGTAAGGAATGGACGAAATTTCCCGAGAAATCTTGTTACGAATTTAATGATATTAAAAGCATGTTTTCATGACAAAATAATTCCAAAAATGATTATTTTCTTCTACAAAACAGCTGCATTTGTCACAAATTAATTTTGAATACCCTAAATATAGATATGTTTATGAACCTTTAACCAGACACGTGCTACCTATGCCAGCATGGCGGCTAGAAGCAATGTTGTAAGAAATATTTGGACCATTGCCAACTTTTGGAAAAATTTCAGATTTAAAAAAATGATAAAAAGAAAAACAATATCATGTTTTTAAAGTAATTTACTAGCGTATGTTAAAGTGTTAAGTACTTTTATTTCTTTGTAAGACTGAGAATCATCCTAAGATTTTCAGGAGAGCAGTTGTTTTCCGTCTGAATTTTACATAATTTCTCAAGTCCACTAAATATGTTCTCGTTTGTTGAGTCAGTATGTTTTATGTTTACTGGCCCTCTCTGATAAATATGTTGTTATTGTTGTAGGGTTTAACGCCATTTTTTTTTAGCACAAAATAGGCCAGTATAAATGATGGCGGAGAACCCGGGAAAACCCCCAGAAAGAACCACCGACCCATGAGAAGCTACCAGAAAGCTTTCTCACATGCCCGCATTGGCCGAGCCTGAGACTCGAACCCACGCAGACAGAGGTGAGATGGCAGTGATCCGTAACGGTGAGCTCTTTAGACCACTCGGCCACTCGGGGCTCCCTCTGACAAATATCTTGCATCTAACTCTAAGATTCCCTGCCTATATCAACAGTATAGCTAGTAAATTGTAGGCTTCAGTGTCAACATTTCCTATTGCTATCAACAAGATTTCTAATGCCAGCACAATGTTTTTCACAGAGTGTCAGCTATAGTGTAAGTTAAATCACCTTTGTCACAATTTTTAGACGCCTGGTTGCAGCACAGTTAGCATCCACATAGGAAATTCATCTACTGTAAATGCTGATCATTTATTTTTTCGGTGGATGAGTGAGCGATTATCTATGCAGCAGAGATATTTTATTTTCTTTAAGCTGAAGACAATTGATTTTTTAAATTAATAAAACGGATATAATATGGTGATATTTTGCTATAAATTGGAGGAAGATATCTTTTTCCAGCTTTTTGAGAGTCGGAATTGTGCACCCACCTACCCTCTAATAAAAAAATCTCTGGGCACAGAATATGAAATTGTTGGTCACTAATATAATTGCTGTATTCCGTGGTACGTATCGCGATATGTTCAGTAATACCGGTGTATTACCGCGGCACAACATTTTTTGTGGTACCCAACTCAAGTTAAACAAGCCACTCACGAGCAGTGTATACATTGTCATGGAATATTTGATGCAATTCATGGTGGAAAAGTTACTGAAGGCAAGGCAATGTTTGAAGATTTAATGAAACGAAAGAATATGGAAAACCCATAAAACGAGGTCCCAGGCGGCAAGCACGCCCATGCGAATCCGAACCCGAACCCGAATTACGAACCTGGAACCTCCACTACTACAATTTTCCATACACTAGTTCATGCAAAGGAGAAAACAGGCAGAAGTGGAGCAACAAAGACCTGCATCCCCACGCGAACATTTACTTGTACTTCCACGGGCAAAATTTCCCAAGCCGATCAAAGAAGATGTGTATCAGTACTTCCACCTGCACCCCCACGCGAACCTTTACCTACACCTCGAGAGTCCAAGATCAAAGAAGAAAAGAGCAAGAGCAACTACAACAAAGACGTGCACATGCACCCCAAACTTCGCGTCACGCGAACATTTACCAGAACGCTCGTTTGAATCCGAGCCCTAACTCGAAGAATTTGCCAGAGATATGGAAAAACAGAAGAAGATGAAAAAAGGAGACTTTGGTGAACTGTGTGACCCTTGCGACCCTGCTGATTGGTAGGAAACACTCATGGGATATATTCCCGCGGGCAACATCGCACCAGAAGTCATCAAGGAGGGAAAACTGATCCAGGCCAAAATATGCCTTATCCCAACGATGCTAAGTTGCATTTGTTTACAACGGTGTCGTAGCATTCTTCGACACCGTGCGTTATTCCATCAAAGCTATTCTCGACAAAGTTGACATGGCCACGACAATTATTGAACTCGTCTGATACTGCAGTGATTATTGGAGGTCGGCTAGCTTGTTTATGATGCTTCATAAGGACTCATAAGGACTCGAACGAACATGCAGATCAGATTTCATATATTCATATACAGCATCAACTTGACCGGGTCGCTTTCCTAAACCCGCAACCCGCTGGTCTGCCTGTCGTACCTATTGTTAACGGTGCCCATATATACAATACAACCCATTTCAAACTTAGCTAATGTACAGAATCGATTTGTGTGCGTTTCCCCTCAGATCACATATCTGGGTTTCGCAGAGATGTTCAAAAGTTGTTTTTTTTTTTTCGGACAAAACACAAAGTCATGTTAACCCGTAAGGGTACCGCCAATAATGCAGTTTGTCATGACACTTGCATGGCTGCTGGTCAAGCTGTATTGTAACTATTAACATTGCGGACGCCTACGCTAATATTTCACTGACTTCAGAAACGCGTTTGTTACCTTTTATGCAGTCTGGAACCGCATCAATGCTGGCGTTTCTCGCGGTTACCAACGACTCAAGACTAGAAGGAAAAGGTCTTCGACTACCCAGAACGTCTAGCAGAATACCCTCAGGAAGATGAGGTTTTCGATTACCTAGCTGACCCTGCAAATGGCATCGTCGATGACCGAATTATGTTCATTGCCAAAATCAGTCAAGCGTTGAGAGGTGTCGTTATACGTGATGAAGCTGTATCGATGATCCCCCGCACGAAGAAAACCGGCATCGTTAACCTGGATTGAACAACATTATATGGGGCTCATTGGGTCACATACGTGATTACGCCTCAACATTATTTAATTTTGACTCCTACGGGCTCGCACCACCACTTGAAGTTGTTAATTCTTTAATCCCGGGTGCTGGACAACAACCACTGTTTTATTCAACGCTGCCGAAGCAAACTCTGATGGTCGGCACCATATAGGGACATCTTGTTCTTAAAGAAATTAATGCACTTGAGTCTTCGCCAACACCATGCGCGCATTTTGATTTTGTCTTGTCATTTAGTACGTTTCATAACTTATGAAATGTTCTTAATATTTACGGATGTTACAGCGCAAGGACCTGACGCTGCCCTGATGTGGATCTGGCCATGTTTGCTACCAAAGCTGATCTGACAAAACTTACCAGCCGAGGTGTTGTTGACGTAGATCCGGGAGAGCTTGTGATTTTCCACGAAAACTGGAAAACTTAAAACGTCTTACGTGGACATTCTGTATGTTGTTTTGAAGCTGCCAGGCACGTTTAAGTTCATGGAACACGTTTGAATATGAAGCGTAATAAATGTCCGACTTGTTTTCGATGTCGTCGGGGATGCATTTAATACACATAAACCTGGCTTAAAAGTGCGCAAGTCTGGAAAATTCTTGTTCACCTTAACCGGAACTAAACGCGGGTGAGGTACAATAACAATAGTAGAAATTAACAAGTGACATGATGGTCTGAAAATATCACATGACAACGATGGTAATGTTGCATAATCTCTTGCATTTACGTAAACAGGGCCGTTGGACGCTGGATATGAAAATTCAGTTTGAAGGACTCAACATCCATCCGAACGGGTACTTAAGATTTGTTATTACATATAAGTGATTGATTCAGAACGTAGTCAAAAGGTTGGGGAATTTGCCGACGGGGTGTTGGACCGGCTAACAGGGGATGCTTACATCGATAGTGAATTTGTTCCCCATGTTGATGTATATCTGCGTGAAAACGGTGTTACCAAGCCCTCACATACACTCAGATATAACCTACATGAGAATTTCATAGAAATTAAGTAATGAAACCAATCTGGTGTGCCAATACCAATTAGAAGCCATCTTGGAATCACTGGATTAGTGCGCGAAAACATCAGGTCGCGGACTACATCGTCAGGCGCGAGAGCATTCATTGTCACATGCTGCGGGATTGTCCTTTACTATTTAAATTATAAATGTTTTGTACAAAATGATAAAACATCACAGTCTTTCTTTATTTACAAAATCTATAAATATATTACTGAAAATAAAAGCTTATAAAATTTGCTTTGATGTATATTTGTGAACCTGCTTACATGCAAATAGCAAAGGGAGACTATTCAGCAGAATAGGAAACGCAACTTTGACTTTGGAAATGGTTTCGCACTGATTTTTCTAATATTGGATTGAGAATGATTTGGTCTGGATTTACTTTGGATCTACCATCCTTACAAGCTTGCCACTATGGCGGACGGATGATTAACATTCGTTTTTTTTAGACAAGGCATGACTTGTAACAGTATTTTAAGCGGCAACGAAAAATTGAGCCATGATTACATTGCACCCCTACCCACCTAAACGACGTTGCCATCCTAGAATTTATAATATATGTAAATAAGTAGAGCGTCAATCACATTAGATAATAAGCAGATAAGCATGATTCTTCTTAAGCGGAGTATCTACAAGCGTTTAGTTAATAATAATTTTCCATACAATATGGCGGTCATGGTGCTTCAAATCTTCCTATTGTCGGCGTACTCTTTGTCAGCGCGTGTAAAGTACTGTGTTCTCTTGATACTTTCTCATCAGAGTTTCGTTCCAGAGGACTAGGTAGAATATGAAAGAAATATATTGTGCTGCTCAAGATTTCTGAGAATGTCTGCATATTGTGGGAGACATCATTGACATTTACAAGAGAGGCAAATAAAATATATTTTCATAATCATTCTTTTTTGTAACCCTCTGCGTGTGCGTGAGAGAGAGAGAGAGAGAGAGAGAGAGAGAGAGAGAGAGAGAGAGAGAGAGAGAGAGAGAGAGAGAGAAAATACAGAGGGTAAAAAAAGTTTCTTGACTGCTGGTTGGTGAATGTTACAAACCATAAAGAAGCAAATCCTCTGACACAGAAAGTGATATTTAATTGTCAGTTTCAAATTTCTTTTATTTTACAATGGAATTCATATCGCTTACACTATAAGAAACAATGGAATGCTGTAACAGGATTTAACCTGAATCATGGATGCTTGGACTAAATGACAACACAATACATTATGATGAACGATGGAGTTTATGAAATGAATTGATAAAATACATATTCCTTCACGCTCCAAACACACGACTCATTCGATTACTTAACACAAACATTCACCAGTGAAAAAAAACAAACAAATGTGATTCATATATTCAGATATGAAGGTAAGATTAACATAATCTCACGAGATGAAACCGAGATTCACATAATCTCATGTAATGTGAACAATGAAAGCGATGAAAGCGAGATTCACATAATCTCATGCAATGTAAACAATGAAAGCGATGAAAGCGAGATTCACATAATCTCATGTAATGCAAACAACAATATTATACTCAATTGAAACCACGATCAACTGAAACAAACATATGACTCGTAACTTAGTCATTTGTACATTCCGTACAATCATAACCACGTGTGACTCAAATATTTGCAAAACTTGCTAATGAAACATCTTGACCTTGTTTACGTGTCCAATTGACAAATCGCACAGTTCTCCTGGATCCTTGGGTTGGTCCAAATTTGTATTGACCCCACGCTCCCCTTCATGGATCCACCATGCGCCCAAGTTTACGAATCTGTACTTCTGTCGTACACCCGCACACATACACATAGCTACACACAGACACAGCTACCCAACTGCACACAGCCCTATGCTGTAGAACGAATGGAGAATGTACACTCCTTGACAAGATCCAAAAGACCAGTGTGTCAGTAAGATAAAAACCTTGTCTTAAATCTTCAGGGGAATGAGCATTAGTGAGGATAAAATACCCGTGCATACCGTGCTTTTAGTATCTCTCGCCGCAAGCGAACTACGACGGTATACATGTTAGTTCAGTCACTTAACCAAAAAAACAAAACCATTATCCACCATAGGTAACGTTGTACGCATGTACAACGAACATAATCAAATTGTTCTAAGGCGAAACCAAATTATTTCTTGCCTTATTATGTGACAAATGCGGTTTCAGGTTCCTCGTCACAAGTACACAATACATGACTCACTCGGTTGTTGCATGGAAGACTGGGAGCACAGTCAGTTCATCCTTTATAAAAGTAAATAATTCGGTCATTTATAATGCCTACAAAATACTTGAGATTTTCACTTCAACCATTTGAACTTTGTGTTACTATCTTGTTAATCTACCCTTTCAGGTGTTAATTATTTGTCCTGTAGTTTATTTCTTTTTGGTTGTAGCTTTTTGTGTACGTTTGTTTGTCTGTTTTTGTTGTTTGTGGGAGGGTTTGTTTTGTTTTGTTGTTTTGTTGTTTTTTTTGTTTTTTTGGGGGGAGGGTTGTTTTTTGTTTTTGTTTACTTTGGCAAATGTCCAAGGTCGTCTTTGGGGGAACTGTTCTGTGATTTCGCCCAAAACACCAAGTACACCAGGTTCTCGTATGTTCTCGTTTGCCCTGAGGTCTCATGGACAGTTTATCTGGTGAATTTTCATCCGACAATGACCTATTGCAGAAAAATGAGAATAATTTTACGCTGAAGATATAAATAAAAACAAACTAATGATTTTTGTAGAAAGCATGCATGTGAGATTTTTACTCCGGTAATCAGATTAATTCCTTATACAACTGGTGGCTTTTATGCTGAACCAACACTGCCACCAACCCCTCTTTTTTCCATTCATTTGTGACAGCAAAGAGCTACTTTGACTATTTTCCTGTGACAAGGCGGCTAAAAGAATCAGTATGTGCCTTATGCATGAATAAAGTTCACTAGTACTATAACAAATTAGCATACTTTTCATCACCCCTCAACCATCTCGATTTGTAGACATTTACCTCTGTAGCAGAAATACGCAAGCCAAGTCGGCTGTTCATTTGCAGCCCAAGTTACGCATTTGATCTCCAGTGCTACTCAAAGTAAATCTAAACCACATTACAGATTCAGCTTCTGTGTGAATTTATAAATGATAGGCTTATCATAATTAACTTCATGCCTTCTACCTTAAAAGGTGTCAAAATACGAAACTATCCAGTGAGACCTGAGCGGGTTCGCCCAAACAAGTAGAGATGATATTAGAACAAAAACCATGGTGGATCAACGCTTTTTATGTTCCGCCATCTTTGTTACTGTCTACGCCTGCTGTAAGTTTTCAGTCCGAGAACAAGGCTCTCGCCGATTCTGGAACAACGTTCTTGGCCGCTTTGCACCATCGCCTCTTAGTGAGCGCCTTTGCTATCTGGCGTTTTGCATACAATGTTGGATACGATCATTACGTCGATCAGCAGGGTGAACATGTATGCATGTTGAGAATCTAACAAAAACGTTCCAAACACATGGCCCCTTTACTTTGTTTGTTGTAATGACTTGCTAGGGTCAACGTAATATATATCTTAAGTTTGAACTAAATAAAATTCTTCGTAAAAACGAGTTAACATGTTTTAGCAAAACCTGAAGTTCCCCATATTCATTGAAGCACTTCCGTTGTTAAATCTTCAATGTCGGAGGTATGTGGTTATTTGCACTTTGTTGAGCTCTAAGTTTCGGAGGTAAACAATAATGTGTGTAGTCCGAAATACCATGATGCCCAAATGCAGGGATGTACAAATTTTGTAATAGCTTGACCGGGACCAGCAGATTGGAAAATTTAACTTGCCCTTGGAAAATATGAGCTTGTCCAAAGCATAATATCCCAAAATGAGTAAAAAGATAAAATAAAATTTAGTATGTTTCACAGAATAGCTTTTTATTGAAACTTTAGTTTTCTTTTGATCTTTGTTGGCACCTTACAATCACATGAAAACATATAAACGTAAATGCTACATGTAGATATACATGTAGATTTATATAGAGTTAAAATGCAGATAAAGTTCAAATAGAAGAGCAAAAGCAGAAATGTACATGTGTATAGATTGATGAAAGATATGTATCAATGGGTTTGGAAATAGCGTGATGTTTGAGAGAGAGAGAGAGAGAGAGAGAGAGAGAGAGAGAATACACTGGGTGAAAACATGTGAGTGATTAGTTATGTCATATATTGTTCTTTGGTAACTGGACTGGCCGATTGTAAATATGTATTGAAGAACAACGTTGAATCACAAAGGGAGGTCAATATCACAGCCTTGTGAACGGAGAAAAATCCTTGGTTCCGCTTTTCATTAAATTTATCTAGTTAGTTCCCTTTAATTGCTCTCTATAACCGACCAATTATTACGATTGAGTTCTGTTTCCCCAAATTTGGTATCGAGAGAATTTTGAGTCCAATGAGATGTCTTGCACTGACGCCTTTTTGATATAGTCTCTCTCTCTCTCTCTCTCTCTCTCTCTCGTTATGTTTCATGATCTATCCGCACATTGATATATAAATTATATAAATTGTGTTTGTTTTATTCATTGATTCATCCTTGATCTAGACTGTTTTATTCATCAATGTATCCTTGATCTAGGCTGTTTTATTCATTGATTCGTCCTTGATATAGACTGTTTTATTCATTGATCCATCCTTGATATAGATTGTTTTTATTCATCAATGTATCCTTGATCTAGGCCAAGGATTCAAATTTAAATATTCTTTTGACACATTAAACTTTATTTATGTAGTTAACTGACTGACATGTGAAAACCAGTAATCATATGAAAAGAAAAGAAATGCATTTGGTTTGAATGAAAAAAAATATTTTCTGACTGCAGACAGAAATGGAAAAATGTTTGAAGCTTTTCAACATGTATCTTTAAAGATGATGCAAGAGTGATTGGCGTTAAATATAACATAAGCTGGTCTAAAGACGAATGATGAAAGTGAAAGAAACCCTATATGACTTTTTTTGAGTCAGAGTTAACTTGTGCACGAAATATTGTGCTGACTGATTGATATAGATATATCTGATTTATATTTATACCTCTAATTGTTTATTCCTCTCAGTGATCGGTGTTAAGGAGGCTTATTCAAAGTAAATTTTTACTTTATTGTAAAGTCAGTCACGATATTTTTTGTTTGTTATACCCAAACGTACTTTGAATCAACATACAGTTTATATTTTTAACCTCTCTCTCTCTCTCTCTCTCTCTCTCTCTGGTTTAATACTGTGAGAGCATACTTCTATATCTAGCTGGACTGAAATAGTGTATGAAAAAAAATCGTTGACACGTAAATATGACTTGGTATATCGCAAATAGATGGGAACACATGTATAAACATTTTTGTTTACGTCAACTGAGTTATGATATTTACGTTTCTACTTTTACTCGCCGACTTTATTTACGCGCAATGGTCGTCAAAAAAGCCATTAAAACCTCTCTTGCGAAACGTTTAACGCACTTTGCTTCAAAGAGGCCACATACGTTAAACAACAGTTTCACGCTACTTGTTTAGGAATGAATATACCCATCTTGGTCATGTTTAGCAGCAGTTAATATCGCTAAAAAGAAATAGCGAATATTATCATCTCTTACGTTTATATACACTCAAATGAATGTTTTATTAAAAAAATTATTTAGATCTCTAGATACCTACGATTGCTAAAACTGTTGAGCAAATCACCCTATCTTGAACCCCAATGATGAAATAGAGGTCAGAGAAATAGGTCCTTCCTTTTTCTATGTAGTCCTTACGTTTCTATGAGTTTTTGGTTTTTAAATGCAATCAGAATTTTCAGAAATCTATCAATTATTACGACAAGAGCACTGAATTAGCCATTACTTAATGCTGGGAATGAACATGATAAATTTCAATTTAGAACACTAACCTTTGAACTCCAATGACGTTTTAGACGATGACGTCAGAATTTTATGAATGAAAAACAAGATGTTTATATGCATTCGTATTTTATTAATTTTTTGTGCTTCTTCTGTTTCATTACTTGAATAAAACATAAACGTTTAAACTTTCTTATAAGTTTAATATTTGAATGTCTTCTGTAGAGGGTATATCTGTGTCTAAACATCAAGATTCCTTAGTTTAAACTGTTACCTATCGGGGCTACGCACTCAAGGCAACTGTCAAAGAAGGCGGCGTTACATATGTTTGCGCATTACGTACTTTAACTCCGCCCTCTGTTACTAATTTTGTTCCGGTATGCATATCAATGAGGCTGCCGTTGATAAAGCCTTTGATCGTCTCGCCTCATTCATTCACGAAACTGGTTCGAAACAGGACACATACCACGATAGCGTTCAGCACGACTACATACAAGGATCTTAATCGTTACATTTTGGATTATACCGGTTACTTTCAATTGAAAAAGGACTTTAATTGGATAGCTACTAATTAATCCCACTGTAATTGGGATGGCTGATACTTCATGTTATGTGCCTATGGAAAGTGAAGTATTCGATGACCAAATCGTACCCGACACCGACGATTGTTTCCTGCCGCCAACTGAGGCGCCCAACTTGGCCACATTTGCAGCACCTTGGAATGTAAGTAGTAGCGTGAATGTTTTGTTATTATTTGTCAATTTTTTTATTTCATTACAAAGACGTACAAAGGAGGAAAATTTGAATTGATAATGTGTAATGATACGAGATAGATCGACCATTGAAAAAAAATTTTGTTGGATTTCCAGAATGTGGAATTGTGGAATTTAGATAAAAGAGAAAGGAATACAAGTCTTAATTTTTAAGATTTTATCTATTTCACTCTATTTCGTTCCTATCGTCGCGGTAATATATATATATATATATATATATATATATATATATATATATATATATATATATATATATATATATAATTTTACTATCTATATCGTGAATTATTTTGCTTACATTCTGACAAGTATGTGGCATTTTGATGAAGAGAAGAGAAAAGACGTGCAATGTTTGTGTGTGAGTTTTCAAATAGATGTCCACACGGTAAAAGAAAATGGAACAAAAAACCGCATTCTAATTTGTCTGAATCCGCTAACTCTGATCACCAACGAGGGGGTATCTAATCCTCTCCGCGAGAAGAGTGCCCTATGCAGGGTAATTACAACATTACCCTACACAGATGAAAGCGGCTTTTTAAAATATGAAGTGTGTATGTTGGTATAGATCACACTGGGACGGCAGTTTGTTGACTACGTGTTTATTTTCTCTCTGCCATTACTCTGTACTTATTGGCCATATTTTTCTTCTAAATTCAAACTTGGCATGCTTGATTCGAGTGTGAAGGAGTAAGTAGATGTTTTAAACAATCTGATTTAAATCCCATATGGTTGTAATCAATGGCAGGAATGTGTTTATTCGCTCACCTGCGCTGGAAAGATTTCCACACCAGTTAGTAGATTGGCCAGTATTCAAATCTGATTGGCTGACATTCAAAGCTCAGCACTGCATGAACCCTCGGAAGACCGAGTAGGTGGCAATTTACTACTTGTTCATTCACAAGAAATTCTTGCCCACCATGACGGTCGATAAACCGCCAAGCGCTTGTCTGAAAGGACTTGCACGGGGGCGATGTTTGCCTTCTTGTTCAAATAAGCTAATGTCTGTTTGTCTTCTTATGCAGTACTTTGCCACAGGCGACTAAAGAATCGTGTTATTCAGGCAACCGATTTATGTCAAATATGTGTATGTATATGGATAAGTTTTGTTTGTTATAAACACCGAGTCATTATTTTCAAATAATGCAGAGTTTGTTAAATAATCTTATCGTTTGCGTTAATTTCCCATTCTTTTACCAGTATCAGAAGTTGGACGAAGACATGGCGACATTACTTAGAGAAAAGGATAATCTATAGACACAACGATATAGAAACCAATCATTTAAAATTAGTCAAACTATATCACTTAATATCACATTAGTGCTTGCTACCATTTTGGTGGTGCTATAAAATCATAGACTGAATAACTGTTAATGTACGCAATACAGTTAGTCACGTCCGCCACTTGTTTACTCGTTAGGCGTGACGTATCTTGTCACATGATCAGCAGAGAAATGATTGGCAGCTCTGAAATGAACCTCCCCAGGTTGTATGTATATAGTCAATCTGTATATTTGCACGTTCCGCCATATGGTACTGTCTGCAACTAACGCACACAAAAGAAGCAGCTGCACGAAGAAACATGTTCGATTGCATGTTTTATCATCAGGATATAGACATTGAAAGAGTAAATGATTACATGCATACATGTACATACATACATAACTACATACATACATACACATACATACATACATACATACATACATATCGTGTATGTGTGTAAAATGTTACACTTAGCATTTATTCTTTTATAATGATCATCAATTTATTTTCGAATTTTGACGTATCTAAATGGAATCTGTCTACTTACAGGTTAAAGAGTTGGAGAAATTTTTCTACCTCGACTCCATTGAAGGCTCGAAGTCGCGCCGCGAGAGTGCGGCTTTTGTTGACGAGTTCTTCGATGACACGAAGAGCACTCTGGAGCTTCAGACCGCCAAGCAGATGATCGCAGCCGGGGTGTTCCGAAACCATGACATATCTCTTCTCAAGACAGGGCTTCTGAATGCCACTAAGCAACAAATTCTGCAGCGAGCGGTTGGAGGAGTCAACAGAAGAGAAAGTGTTTCGATTGTGGAAGAGGTTCTTACCGAAGGAAGCGATACAGGCAAGGAGAGCAGCATCGAGAAAGCCAAACAAGGGCTATTGTCTTCTAAGTTAGACAATGGTTTCGACCTTGATGGAACCGTTGTTGCTTATGATCAGTTGCCCATATCAAAGAACGATGATGTCTTTTTGAGAGCTCAGAGTCAGAAGGTTTCCGATTCGTTGTGGGAGGACATCAGGGCCAGTATGGACATAATTGATGAGGAGAAAAGCGAAAAAAACGACAGTGATGAGAATGATAGAACTAGATTCAATTTGGAGTCAACAGTTAAACTGGAAAACGAAGATGAAAAATCGTCCTGCCAGTTTCAAGGTTTTGGTAGGAACTCTAAGGTTGATTCGAATGTTATAGTGAAGATGGAACATCAGCCTTCCAGCTGTATGATGGACAAAACTGCTATGAATTCAGATCAGTCATGCAGACCAAAAACTCTATCCATTCCAGTGCCACAGTTTACACTTAACTCAACGACAACGGCGTCGGTCGTGAATTATGTGACCCAATACAGTTCAGGAGGAGTAGTGAAGTCGCATATTCCCGCTACGACACAACAGTATACGTCAGCCCCTACCCCACCGCATACAGTCCCGGTCTTGCTTCCAACGCCGCCAAACTCGCAGCCAGGTAGTCCCAGCCAGGAGCTACATCTAAGAAGAACTCCACCACCGCCTTACCCGGGCCAAAGTCATGCCAATGTGTCCCAGAGAATGTGTGTCCCAGGGACCGGCCTTATCCCCCTCAGTCGTGTCTTGACTGTGCCGACAGTTCAACAGGGTTCATCAAATCATTCGAAGAGGCTACCATTGACCCACCCAGGATGTTCCACTATCAAGTACAACAGAAAAAACAATCCAGATTTGGAGAAGAGAAGGATACACTTTTGTGAATTTCCAGGTAAGACTTCATGTCGGTTACATTAAGACTAAAACATTGTTATATAACCACGTCTTCAGTATTCTCAACAAGACAATAAGGTTTATGAAATTCGTGTTCAAAGCACCTGTTGCTATATTTGCAATTCTATATATTCATGTAACCTCAAATTAATCACCAAGGGCTATGACTTGAAACATGATAAGATTAGCATATCTCACTGGACATCTGCTGCGTTTTCTTCATTATGACTTTGGAGTACCAGGAAGTATCCAAATTTGAAAAACAGTCTACATGGCATCACAGAAAAATCGTGAAGGTCTCTCGCTGATAAGTCTATTTTTAGTAACAAAATTATGATGAGTCCGACGATTCTAGTAGGGTCACAGTGTTGTGTCCATGTTATCTGAACGACGTTCTTGCATACTGTTAATGCGATAATAAAATTAATCTAATGAATGCTATTTTTATGTGTTTTATTCACAGGTTGCAGAAAAGCTTACACAAAGAGTTCCCATCTAAAAGCACACCAGAGAATTCATACAGGTTTGTACTTCAGTTTATTTAACATCGACAATTATTTTTTCATTATTATTTTTTTTTGTCCAGAAGAAGAGAATTGGCTAGAATACCGTCTTATGAACGGATGCTGAACGAACTTTCTTGAATGCTAAACAAGTAATTTTGTCGTCATTAATTAAAAAAATTAACCAAAAGAAGAATCATTTTCATCTTTTGATTTGATTTTCAAAAACTAAATAATTTGTGAAGAATGAAAGTAAAGGGGTAATGCTTATCTTTTTGATAACGTTGCAAGAGTCTAAATGCTAAACTTTATGCTTAGGTGTTATATCCTTGGTAAGTGTACAGTACAATATCGTCTAACATTTTATTTTTTATGTCTTTTGCAGGTGAGAAACCATACAAATGCCATTTCCAGAGCTGTCAGTGGCGATTTGCAAGATCAGATGAACTCACCCGACATATTCGAAAACATACGGGCGCCAAACCCTTCAAGTGTAAAGTATGTGAGCGTTGCTTTGCTCGTTCCGACCATCTAGCTCTACATATGAAACGCCACGAACCCAAGAATAAGTGACTTTGTCCACATTCTCCATTGTGTACGGACCGTGCCACAGTTTCCAGTTGTACCCAGCAATTGTCTGCTGATTGTTTGAATCGTGGCAGTACATTTCTTTAATCTGCCCAAAGGAGAGAGGCTTGAATGTCGTGAGGGGAGGAAATGTTTTTACTCCAATTCTTGTTGAATGATGACTTGATTTAATACATCACTAGGACATTTTGGAGTGCATTTGTGTCTAGTCGACGACGCACACTTTGTTAAGAGAATGGAATATCTTTGGACATGCGCAATGAGGACAGTCTGCCCATGGCTGCTATGCTTTTTGTAAAGACTGGAGAGAGTACACATCGAGTTAACATTAAGGTGACGCCATGTCCCTTAATAATTACATCATTTCAGATTGCAGTGAGATTGAAATCCCTTTTTGATGGGTGAAAATTAATGTAGTGACGCTATTGTTAAAGAGTTGATGATGTAGACTGTTGTTTCGTTGACAAGTGCTCATGGCGAAAATTGTGCTTTAAATGACAAATTATTTTGATGTTGTCATCTATTTTTACACTTGTTGTACGTGGTGTAGAACTATATTCCATTTTTGTTGCATGAGTCGTGTCTGAGTTTTAAAGTGATAACCTAATCTGAATTTCTCTTTTAGATATCAGCATTTACTTCTGATATAGTACTGAAATTTGACAAGTTGTCCCAGTCTTTACTGATATCGATCAGTAAAGAATTACAGACATTTGCTTTGGCAGAATTATCACCTTATACGTTTGCTCAAAGTTTGTAATGTTTCGTTTAGGCCCGAGTCATAAGCAATTCAACAATATCATTCTATTTAATATTTATATTTTCATAGTTTTTCGAATTCCATTGTTTGAAACGGGTCTGCATTCCTCTGATTTTCTTAGAGTTCTCGTAAGACTTAAATATTTTATTGCGTACATACAGACAAACGTACATACATATTTTGTACTTAAGGTTTGCACTGAGAGCTAATGTCTCTCGTATGTGTACTGTTCCAGACGATCCATTCTCAGAAAACAGTTGTGATATATTTTAGAGTAGAGTAATTAAGAGGAATAATCGAATATTTTATATTTTTTGTATGTGTTACATAAGTGCTTGTATTCAATTTGTTTAATTTCAATGCCGATATAAGTGATACAATAAATATCTGTTCCAACCTATATATTGCTTTGTAACTTTTTAATCATATCCATATCGTGCTTAAATAAGTTAACGTAGTCGCATCTCGTTCACTTTCTCCATCATTCCATCTGACTCTCCTTGTTTCTATCGGGACATGTACCATTTCGTCATTTCAGAGCAAAGTAAACAAGAGATATGTTTTCCGCAAAGAAGATATATTTGATCTGTCAAAAAATAGGTTCTTTAGTAACAGATGTCTATTCTATTGTGATCTTTTCACTTTAAACAGATGACACCATATTGATCTCCTTCCTGACGATCTGTTTCTCTCACAACTCATTCTTCCATTCAGAACAAGTTCGGTATTATCGACCTCGTTGTCCACGATCAATTTTATATATATATATATATATATATATATATATATATATATATATATATATATATATATATATATATGTGTGTGTGTGTGTGTGTGTGTGTGTGTGTGCGTCTCCTTTGGTGAGCCCATACGTGCATTAAGTAAGCACGTACATACAGATTCATAATTATGTATCTATAGTATTTTTTCTTCACAAAATTATCCAAATTACAGATTTTAACAAAATTAAAGATTTTGTTTCTTTTTTACCATACTTTATTACCGCATATTAAAATGGAACATATTAAATCTCCGTATTTATAAAATTACATTCTCATTTGCTGTTATAGTGAGGATGTTTTCCTTGTTTACTTCATTTGTTGAATCCATTGTTTGTTCGAATAAGGAAAGGGCTTGGTTTGTAAAAGGTGAATTTAAGGAAATACACCAAAATAATTCAAGAGTGGAATTCGATTCCTGCTGAACATGCTATTATTTTGGTACAGGTGTGATAATGAGTATGGAAATCAGTATTTAAAAAAATTAATTGATTGAAGTCAACATCTACGAATGTTTGCAGGTAATTATCGTGATTTTCTTATTCAACATGATCAATAGTGTGTAGTGCGAGTCTATTGACAAAACTGATAAAATATGTTGACACACGAAGAAATAGCTGGCGAGTCTCAACACGTTCACTGTAGTGAATGGAGTTTGTTTAAAAAAAAAAACATTTGTTCAGTGTAAATACTGCGTTGGCGATACAATCCAATTCTTATTTTCAACGATTCATTAACAACCCTACTTCATATTTCAGTGGTACTATTAGCTGAAGTAGAGTTGTATTAGAATGCATCTATGTAACGTACATAAAGATATGATTAAGTACATGTAATCTGTGACAGTCTGAACCGGAAGTACTGTGACCTTTCCTGTCTCCTAGTCGCAGTTTTCTTGTATAATGTCTGGACGACAAAAACGTGTATAGGTGGGTTCATTATATTTCTTGATTGTGTACAATGCTTATATCCTTACACAGCATCGAATTTAAAGGTAAAAAGATTCAGCTGAGTTTTGGTTTATTTGCTGCTTTATCTAGAAGCAGATTGTACCATGTTAGAGACCCTCTAAAAATGGCACGTGGTATGAAGTTTGTAAATTTATTTTTTGATATTCGGAAATGTAAATGTGAATTAAAACGCTTCACTGAAGCTAAAGTTATTTATTAGTTTTGCCGTGGTAGGGATTGTATCAACGTTCATAGTCTGCTACAACTTGGATGATCCAAGCATTGCCGTGGCAGGGATTGTATCAACGTTCCAAGTCTGCTTCAACTTCGGTGTTCCAAGCATTGCGTCCAGATATATATATATATATATATATATATATATATATATATATATATATATATATATATATATATATATGCTATATATATATATATATATATATATATGTGTGTGTGTGTGTGTGTGTGTGTGTGTGTGGTCAACTAACTGACCATAACTGCGCAACGGTCGGTCACGTTTACTATTGGCTCTGCTGGCTTACGTAGACATTAGCACCTTGTTTTGTTTGGATTTTTCTATTTAATCAATTGGCGGTAAGGTCAAGTAAACTTATGGTATCAACCTTCTTTTCTCGTGCGCCGTCCGGCATTCACAGTCCGGCATGCACAGTCCTTTCACAATTACTACTTACAACTTTTTCTCAAAAGCCGCTCAACAGAATTTGAATTTGTTTTTTTAAATATACACCTGTTGTAACCTTTCTATCTAAAAATTTACTGCTTCTTGTATTATGTCTCTGTGTGTATGATGTGTCTGTGCGTATGGCAATGTAATGTATTGTCATGAGTACAGTACGCATGTCGTGTAGTTAAAAGGTTAAGTATCGTAAGGGGGAGGGGGGGTCAGTCAGTCACGGCCGGGAGAGTTAGTATAGTAAGCAGTCTGAAACTTAAGCTAATATTTACTAAGCGTTTTGAACAGAATCTTGTGACATGTTTTCAGCTTCATTTGCATGATTAAACTTGTC
>JAECUM010070381.1:0-15838 GCA_016617855.1 Megalonaias nervosa | reverse complement strand
AATTTACACGACTACTGTAATAAATGGAATCTAAATATTAACCTTGACAATACTAAAGTTATGGCATTTAGGAAAGGTAGTCCATTAAGGCAGAAAGGAATATGGAATATAGCCGGGAGTAATACTGAGATGGTGGCAAAGCGTGGTCTTGTTTTCTGGAGCAATGGAAACTTCTCTAAAGCTCAACAAACACTGGGTGAAAAAAAACACAAAAGGCAATGGCTATTCTTGTTTGTAATTTGAACAAAATGTTACTTAAATTATAATGAATGTTTGAAACATTTTGATATTTATGTTGTTCCAGTGTTGAGTTACGCATCAGAGATTGGGGGTTTTCACCAAGCTGACGCCATTGAAGGTCTTCAACGAAGGTATTAAAATATTTGATAAATGTAAAAATATATACTTCTGACGTCGGTATAAATGGTGAACATGGAAGAATCCCATTTAAATATTTAAGGCTGGTTAAGTTAATTAAATATTGGTTTAGAATTAAAAATTCTGTAAACATTATACTGAGCACTGGATATAGGCAGTTATACGTTGAAAATGAATCAGATAATGGTATCAACGGGTTTACACCACTAAAAGAGATTTTAAAAAGATTTGGTTTTGGTGAAGTACACACATGTTTCCTGATTCTGTAAATTGATCTAAGTTTATTCTAATTTTTAAACAAAGGGTTACTGATGCTTTTCTATCAGTCTGGAATAATAAATTACAAAATTTTAACAAAAACTGACTATATATAAGCCTATAAAAACAGACTTCGGTTTCGAAGATTATTTCAAATACTTGCGTAACCATAAAAAATCGATCAGCTTTGACAAAACTCCGTGTGTCTTCCCATAATCTGGGAATTGAAGCTGTGAGATTTGGAATCAGTAGAAACGACAGAAGTGAAAGATATTGCATGCTCTATGGCAGCCATGATATTGAAGATGAATACCATTTTATTTTAGTAATCCCTGTGTATTAGCTTGCGCATAAACCTAATTCGAAAGTACTTCTGGAATGAACCATCCATGCACAGGTACATTGAATTGTTAACTTCTAGAAATAAAATAAATAATATGTCCACGATCGAAATTTGTTTATGAAGTGCTTAAAATAAGAGATAGATTATTAGTTTTAGAGTATTTAATTACAAATATTGTTTATATTTGTTCATCCTCTCCTTTTCAGCTTTTGACAATTACCGTTTTGAGCTTATGTTTAAAGTTGCACGTATTGCATTTGATAACTACACAATGTTCTAATATTTGTAATGTGTATTCTATTAGCAGGTAATATTTGTAATGCGTATTCTATTAGCATGTAAATGCTTACGATAATAAACTATTGACTATCGATGCTTTTGCAACTATTGTTGAAGAGTTTGAGAAAATGCAGACAGGTGTATAAGTTCGAATTAGCTAAATAATGTACTTTACGCTTTTACTTAAGTTCAAACTAACCAAATAATGTACTTTGCGCATTTACAAAAGTTCGAACTAACCAAATAATAATTTTTTCGCATTTACATAAGTTCGAATTAGCTAAATAATGTATTTTACGCATTTACGTAAGTGTACTAATCGTTCAGTGATCCTTTGAGCACGTCTCTACAAGAAACAGTAAACATAATATGTTAGGTTTTCAACATAAGCATTATAAAAGGGTTGTGTCGGATCCATTTATAGCTTCCATCTGCAAGCAGATGAAAGAGTATTTATCGTTTATCCACTATTAATTCCTGCAACTGTCACAGATGAAATGAAGACAAATTAGCCTCTTCTTTGATGAAGTTTCCAAGACCTGTCAAGAAGAAATGCAATTTCCATATATTTTCGTATTTTGTAATTTAACCGTTGTTCTGCACACTTTTGTCTGAGCTTCATGCTGTGAGATTCATCCTTGGCTTTACAGTTGAAACATATCATACCTGCGACACATATGATAACGCAAATAAGTAATTTTGAGTCATTTCATTGCTTACTAAGACACTCTTTTGTGTATCCATTTTGAATATATTCATCGGTCACACAAAAGGCCATTTATTAGGATGATAGCAACACATCTCAGAGATACAATAATAGATCATCTTGCGAGGAGGATGAGGAGGGGGAATCGAGACGAAACCAATTTGAGTCAGGTGTCAAAAAAAGAGACAGAAGCTTAGTGCAACTTATAGCCTACATTCAATTAAGAATGACCGCCTTTCAATCTTTCTTTTAACCCTTAGAGAAATATATTAAACAGTTTTGATTTAATTTACTTTTCTGTACTCGCAACTATTTGTTTGTAATGTGTTTGTATGTTGTTTGTATGTTGTTTGTAATGTATTTGCATGTTGTTTGTATGTTGTTTGTAATGTGTTTGTATGTTGTTTGTAATGTGTTTGCATGTTGTTTACATTCAGCTCGATATGATTAAACAGTGTAATTTAACCTGCCAGCAGTTAAATATTATTTGCAACATAACCTTGTCGTAAAATAGTAGAGCCTTTAAAAATTGTATGATCATTAATTTTAACTCTACCCAAGGTTTAACATTTGTTTAACAAAATATTTCTTTTAATGAACATTGCCGATTGAACGAGAGACCAGCAGTCTGGTATGACCGAGAAATAATCCCTATCTAGGCACTTCTACCTTTTTATTTTGCAATACCATTGTAACATCTATTATAAAAGGAGGATTTGATGAAAGGTTTCTGCTTCTCATCTAGCGAAACCATCTGAGAAAATTTCCTCTGTCATGTTCCGATAAAGTGAGGATGAAGTGTATGCAATTATAAGTTACTTGTGAACATTCTACTCACGAGATGTTGCATATTTACGAAGGGAAACAAAACATACAGAATTTCACAACTATTCTAGGCCACTTTTTCCCCAACCCAGGAAGGTTTTGAAAGTACAGAATCAATTTTGCCATACTTGAAACTAATGCAGTGCAATTAACGCAATAACTCCTATAGTAAAGTCAAGAGTGTTTTGAACGCGGCAAGTCTTGAAAGAAATATATTTTCTCCATTCAAAATTATAATCACTTGAAATGATTGACATGATCTGAGAGAACATTTTCATGTAGCTCTTTATAAAACTTGACCATAGATGCAATTAATCTGAATGCAGTTTAAAAGACAAATCGACGCTATGATTTGACAAGTGTAGAACTCTTATTTCCAGCGATAGCTTTTGCAGTAAACTGGTAAACCAGTTTAATTGCTTTCAAAAGTGCCACATGGATATCTCGTGTAATTTAAAATAAGGGTTCATTCAGATACAAAAAATAAAGCATTCTTTTAAAGTAATGTTTCTATCGTATACACTGAATTTAGACTTTCCTACTTTACCTCGCCTTCATCATCAATACACAAAATTTTGTACCATTTAACCCAGATTTCATTACACATCAAACACGGAAGGTTTCAAAACCTATAAAATCTTTGAAATGCTGACGAAATTCATAGGTAAACATATATCAGGCTACGTATATCTGAGAAAATTTGTCTTTAAGGGTTCACCCTGAGGTCCTGGCAGTATGGTGTGTGATTAATTATTGAAATAAAGAGTAGTCAATACCTGGATTAGTGTGGCCTCTTATCGATAGCAATTACCCAGCATGCGCTAGAAAATTACATAGAGATAATTCGGGCATATGTCATAGGTTCCCAGAGGAAATTGTAATTATCAAATATTATTGTTTTGATGAATAAATATAAATTGCAAGATTTCTGTCGATGCATGTGAGGGGATTGTTCGCTGTAGCTTGAGACGATAAGTCAATAATGTCTCTGGTTCATACACTGAAAGGAGACAAATGTACCTAGAGGATCAACTAATTTCATCAAAGACATATGCTTTTCTTTTTAAAATAAGAATCGCAGAGAAAGAATAATTACATGAAAAAATGGCTTGATAATTTGTCATAGTCAGGCAGCTAGAGTAAAGTTTCCAGTAAATAAATCTTAAAAGTACAAACTGTGTTAAATAAAAGCAGAGATATAAATTTACTAACATGATTTTTGTGAACTGTATTGATTATGCAGTTTATGATGAGCTTCTAATATTATATTTGAAATACGATGTCAATAAATGGTTTTCAGAATGGCTGTACTTCTGTCGAGTGAAATAAAATTCATTACACACATACCCCATTTCTGTAATGGACCTCAAGAATTTACATCTAATCCAATAAATAGGTAAACATGTCCGAGTTATGTTCTGACAGAAAAGTTGTAAGACTGAAAATTAAACAATATGTATCAATTGCGAGAACTAGCTTCAACGAAACAAGTCCATGTGAAATTATAGTTAACGGGACTAGTTACCAAGCAAACCGATCCTCTTTTTGACTAATATTTCCCAAACACTTGACAGGTCTAATTTTACACAACCTAACACAGACAAATTTACTGCCTTCGAGATTGAAATGATCATGATGTTTTCATTATTGCCCCAATTACAATGAATGATAGTACTGATATTATGAATATAATAGACACAAACAAATAAGTAGGTCTAGATAGAATTCACCACAAAACTCTGAAAATGTCGGCTTTATCAATCTCAGAGTCATCGAAAGAAGTAATTAACTGTAGTATCACTTCCTGTAAATTTCTAAAGTCATTGAAATTAGCAGAAGTATTCTCAGTTCATAAGGCAAAATGAAAATAATGACTCATTCAGGTATCGGCCCATCTCTGTTCTAGCTGTACTTTCCAAAATTATTGACAAAACATGTCATCAACCATCTTTTCTGTTTTCGTAAGAAGTACCAACTCCTTCATAAATCCCAATCACGTTCACACAAACCTTCATGCCAAACTAATAATCGAATCATGTGAACTTAGTGGCGCAATCTTCATTGATTTTATAATAAAAGGATTTGACTGACCATTCGGTGCCCAACAAAACCTACAAGCTTTCTTCAAATTCAGTTACTTGGTCCACGTCATATCTCACTAATACACCCTAGGTTGTTTGTACGGGTAAATGTACTTTCGTTCTAGTCATAGTTTAAGTGGTGTTCCTCAAAGATCTGTATTAGAGCTTCTTATTTTTATAATGTTTATCATTGACTTAGCCTTCTATAAAGTGACTCGAACACAGATCTTTTAGCTGACGAATCTATATTGCATTCATCTGGTAATTATCTCGACTCTGTTGAAAATAAACTTCAAATTTACCTCAGCAATAAGTCAGTTTGGTGTCAACAAATCTTAATGAATATTAATGTCACTAAAACGAAATGTATGACAGCCGGAACAAGGAAGCGCCTATCTACTAACATGGATTTACTTCCAACTGATAATGGCTGAAACGTGTCTAGTGTTAAAATTAAAAAACTTAAGGGTATCGCCATTGACCAAGAATAGCTCTCCCCAGTCGATTCACCTTTACATTTCGGTATAAATTTTGAACAGTATTTAATATCTGTACCATAACTACATATATTTTAATTACATTTTTAAAAATCTATATAAGAAATTGACTACTTCGGCGGCCTAAGTGGTTAGAGTGTCCGCCTCGGATGCAGGAGGTCGCGGGTTCGAACCCCGGCCGAGTCATACCAAAGACTTATAAAAATGGTATTAGAGCTACCTCGCTTGTCGCTCAGCATTAAGAGGTTAGTGGTAGGACTGGTCGGCCTGGCGTCAGGACAATGTGACTCGTTGGGACATTATACTACATGTCTGCAACATGATACCCCAGTGCAAGACATCTCTATAAACTGCCACACTGTAGATATTGTAGCGACACACACACACACACACACACACACACACACACACAGATAGATAGAGATACACACACAGACAGACAGAGATACACACACAGATACACACACACACACACACACACACACACACACACACACACACACACACACACATACACACACTTTGTGTTCGTGAGCTGAACTACAAAGTAGTAAGCAATAATCTAGTAGCCAGTGAACGGTTAACTTTTTCTTCTTTTTATCTGGAAACATTATCTGACGTTTTTTTGAATGCCGCAAGCTTTGCCATGGCTTGCTGGTAAATCCACACAGCTGGGCTTGCTTGTAATTAATGCTGCGTTTCTTATGAATGAAGTCTTCTGTAAAGCTCGTCAGAATACGAAAGACAAAACAAGGCGTGACTCCATCAATAATTAAAACACAGATCAAGAAAAATATTAATTTTTTCCTCACGTCATTAATCTCATTTCTGAAATAATTTATTGGGCATTAGCATCGTTTATGAACTAACCAAGTAGGTACCAAAGAGTTTATTTTTCTCCCCAACTTCTGTAACAAGTGTTTTGAATCCTGCAATAAAAATAATATATCATGCAGCCTTTCCTTCTTCCGATTTTTTAGCAAAAAAACAAAACAAAACAACCCCCAACCCCAACCCCCAACGCCCCTAAAACAACATTACACATACAGCAATATGAATGATTTTACTGACCTGGATATACAGCAGATGCTAGTCCTTTTGAGGTTTTCAGTTGGCACTACAGTTATGGTATTATGGTTATGTAAGCGATAATTTTTTTCAAACAAAGCAGGATACCTTAGGCAAAAAATATTGAATGCACAAACTGTTATCTCTAACTTATGTCTGGCAAACAATTTTTTCGTAACTTTGTATCTCACTATCAAGAAAGTGCGTGAGTCACGCATCCATTATCATGATGAATTATCCAACGGGTGTATCACTAACATTTGAAGGAAACACCCTCCTGTATTTTATGTGAGCACTTCAAGATACAATAAAACATTGTATTACTCGAATGTTTTTTTATATTGTATTCATAAAATGGGAATTGATTGCATAATATTATAGGCCCCGAGAGGCCACGGGTGGCCGATTTGTCTAAGGCGCTAGCATTTACAAATCACTGACATCTCACCTCTGTCTGTGTGGGTTCGAGTCTCATGGCTCGGCCTACCTGGATATGTGAGAAAGCTTGCCAGTCGCTTCTCGTGGGTTCGTAGTTCTTCCTGGGATTTTATGGGTTCTTCAGCCGGATGTACTGGCCGCCATGATGGCCTATCATGTGCTGAAAAATGGCGCTATACCCACAACAACAGTAACAACTAATATGCCTGCATCAAGTGTTATATTTTATTATTGAACATTCAAAATTAAAATGACTTTACAATTCTATGCATCATATAACGATAAAGACTTTGCATTAATCCGTGGCGTTGCTATTTTGTTAAGTGCTGCGTCATAGTGTCTTCAATGCTTTTATGATATGATTTCATGACACTGGTAAAGTTGATAAAGGGAGGATCTCAGATTGAAATATATTTACATAACCCAAAAATATCATTGCTTAATTTTCCTGAAGATAATGAATGATTAAATTTCAGGACTTAGAGAGCAGGTATGTCAAAGAAAGTTTAGAAAACTTGCCGATTTACGCAGAAAAAAAAAATGATCAAACGTTTTAATGTAGTTTATAGGAGCTACTAAGTTCTTCTAGCGATAGTTGTGGATTATAACTGATAGCATTTCTGACCGATAGTATATATATATATATAGAGCTTTGAACCAAATAAAGACGAGATTATTTTTCTAACAGGGTGACTAATGATAGAGGTCAAGATTAAAGCTCTCGTTCCCTGACCAGTCGAAAAGCAGTATTTTCAAACTAGCTAATAATTCCTTTAGAAAATGCACCAGTCAGACTAGTGCAAGACGTTGGATGTCACTAATTAGGCCTTTTCAAATATAAGTGGTTCAAAATCTAAAGCCTTATCTTTCAGGATTCTAGAGTTCCAGCAGATCTAGACTTCTAACTCAAAAGCGGAGTAACAAACCAAATACGTTCTGATGTTTATTTATTTTTCTGTCAGTGTCTCTGAATCTGTGCATATGACCCAGGAACCATAAATAATGACAATTTAGGCAGGGCCGATTAAGGTCCTTGTAAGCCCTGGCATTTTTTTTTATTTTATTAAAACGATTGACATTGACATGACTCTGCCACTTTGTCCATACACTTTTCAGTAACATGATGATTTTGTAGGCCCTAGGCACTATGCCTACTGTGCCAATTGGATAATAACGCCCTGAATTTAAAGATAAATAAAATGTAAAAGTAACAAGTCATCAGAATCGTTTTTGTATGGAATTAACATTTCAACATTTTAGATTCATACAACGAGTTACGTTTTTAAAATCGTTTCTTTTTATATACGTTCTGTTGTTCAACAATATTTTCTGTCTCACTCATAAGTTTCATTGTAGTTAACAGTAAATAATTACGACAGCATGTCTTTCGTTTCCATCGGCATGGCTCTTTTTCTAAACTGATAAGTCAGATATGTAAGGTGTATTTAATACTTAGAAAATATGGCAAAATAAACACTTTTCAGATGTTTCGACATACGATATACGTATATCTTGTGTCGCAGAATAATAAATATATTTATTTACATCTTTTCTGAACTCATGTTTTCTGCCATAATCCTCTTCTTTGTACTTTTTGTATGCACTTTTATTCGTTGCTATTTTATTGCTTCTGTATTATTTTATTGTGCCTGTTCTGTTCACAATGTTGTCTTAGGTTTCTATTGCTTTCTTTCCTTTGTTCTTTTTGCAGTTTCATAACTTCTTTGACACTCGCACTAAATGACCTGATTGACCTTGCACGGGCACAAATAGCGTTTGGTATTTCCTATACCATCTTTAGAAATTCGATGAGACTCTTCAGGTATGTAAACTTAGTTATAACTCGAATGATCTCACTTTATTCGGTTTGTGTTTAATGTTTCTTCTTGTGTTATATAATTTGGTCTTTGAGAGCACGAGATGAGTGAGAGAAGAGCGTGTGTGTTTGTGTGAAGGGAGAGAAAGGGACAGAATTACTTGGTCTAAACTCCTTACATCAAATCGCCTGCTGCAGTGTTGTAACAACCGCTGAAACAACACCCCAACTGCTGAGGGGTGGGGGTAGGTTGGGGTGGGGGAGGGGCAAGGACATGGGGGCCGTAAATTTCCATTAAACAATAATTAAGGGGGGGGAGGCATAATTCCTGCTCCGCCACTAATCTTCCGCATGAATATTGGACTAAACTCCTTACATTCAGTTGTCTGCCATGGGATTATTGGTTTAAACTCTTTACAGTCAATGATCTGCCGATTGTGTTCGATATTAATCTTTAGTCTTTCTACAAATATTACGGAGAAAAGAAAATCAAAATGAGAATTGATTTTAGTATCTCCTCAAACTTGTCCAGCATCTCGTATGATTACACATTATTCTGTCAAATCTGGGATATTCGTTTCTCAAAAATCTGTTTTCTAACTTAATTGTTCTTAGATTGCTTCGTAATAAAGCCATATATCAGCTGTTCTACGTACAATTGACAAGCATTATGAGTTAACTGCATGTGTCTCTTTGTGGGACAAAATAGCTTTTCTGTTCTTCAACAGGTCTTACCCGTCAATCAGACTCTCTTTGCCGTCAGCCACGTGTTCCCCTGTCGTCTAATAGCAACTTCTCCGGCCAAAATTTTCGCGGACTGAGTGTACTCTGTCATACACATGAATATGGGAATTAAATTCGGACGAAACAGAAATTTAGCAGCCGATGATATTTCAAGACTGGTCATATTTTTTCCTTTGTCAGCCAGTCCTGCAAGGGACATATATTTGCTATTTTAAATATTTTGTGGGCTTATTTTACATATCCGTTTAGCTTTCATAACGTAAAAGTGTGTGTGTGTGTGTGTGTGTGTGTGTGTGTGTGTGATTTAGGTTTTTAACGTAGCTTTTAACAATTTTTCAGTCATATCGCTACGATGTCTGCAGTGTGACAGTTTATAGTGATGTTTAGCACTGGGGCATCATGCCGCAGACATGTGGCATGATGTCCCACCCAGTCACATTATTCGGACACCAGGCCGACCAGTCCTAACACTAACCTCTTAATGCTGAGCGCCAAGCGAGGCAGCTGTTAGTACCATTTTTATAAGTCTTTGGTATGACTCGGCCGGGGTTCGAACCCGCGACCTCCCGCATCAGAGGCGGACGCTATAACCACTAGGCCACCGGAGCGGTTCAACGTAAAAGTCGTTAATTGATAGCAAACAATTAATTAAGACATTAGTTGATAGCAAACAATTAATTAAGTCGTTAATTGATAGAAAAAATTAATTAAGTCGTTAATTGATAACAAACAATTAATTATAAGTGCGATTTCGAATTCCAAACGTTTATTTCACCTTTATATCTGTGATGTCTTTCTGTTTATACACCTTTATATCTGTGATGTCTTTCTGAACGAATGTATCTGTCGATTATATAAATGATGATAATGCAAACGTTTTATTCAACAAAGTTTTATTATTTGGACCATTGCAACATTCCCCACGCCTAACCGTCGAAATCTTTCTTCTTTAATTTTTAATTTGGACGACTCATCCACCTTTAACCCGTCTCCTGTTACATTGAAATAAAATGAAACTTGAGCAGAGGTTGACAAGTTTCTTTTATGTTCTAAAAAACAACAGCTGCAGAAGCATGCATGCCGTCTATTGAGAGAGCTTGACACTATCAATTTGTCCCCGTCTCAACACGCACTGGTAACGAATATTACGATCAGTTATGATTATAAAACAGTATGTTGTTCTTTCATGTACAATACCAGATGCAAGAAAACGAAGTGATCCGAAAGGCAACAAATGCAGAAATGTACATGCCGTCTAGTTAGAGACATTGATTTTGCCCATTTTTTAACTTACATTTTATGTCTAAAGCAGCATACCATTTTATTAGAGGCTTGAAACAGTTGGTTTCGTCTATTTTTTGTTATACTCATTTGAATATTTAAAGTAACTATCATTGTGAAACAGCATATAGCTCAGCAAAGTTGTGTGCCAAAGGTATACAAAAATGAAATGAAACTTGATCGTTGTTTGGTAAGCAGATTTTAGATATCGAAAAGTTACAAATGGAAAAGCGTGTATACTGTCTACTGAGCCACCCTCAAAGTATTTGGCCTCAATTCAAGATGATAATTAAGAATATTCTGATGATGTACAGCATGATGTCCTCCTAATTATTTTGCCACGTGTAATTTCTGTTTTGGTTGAGTAGAAAAGTGAAGATTTATAGATAGTATTTATTCGAACTTCCGCACTTCAAAGCTATCCAATCTTTTCCCTTATCCATCCAGTGCAAATTAAACCAAAATGCCCAACAAATGTTGAGAAGTGTGCATCAGTAAGTTTTTCCTTATGCATTTGTATTTTTGATAGAGATAGGAACTTACATTTAAGTTTTGAATCCATCGATCCGATTGGCTGAAATTTAAGTCTGACTTAAAATTGCATAATTAAGACTCAATTTCATCAAGATAATCTTAATGTAAAATTTGGATCTAGATATTAAATAAGCCAATTTTAGGAAGGATATAAAATCCAATAAATCAGATCTCCGGACTAATTTAGGTAATGAAATCCAGACCAAATATCGTATGTCTGGATTAAACTTGAGGCTGACGGTAGTGAAATCGATGATGGGTTTGCCGTGACGTATTTGCCAGTAGGAGACTAGGCCGATAAATCAGCCTCTCACCCGTGGCGATATTGATTGGCAGTTTAGGGGCTGATATCACCTATTCATTAAAACCTACACAAATTAGTCGGCTGAAGGGTTCTTTTGTTGACATGTACATTATATTTCCGGAGCAAATCCTATGGTTGGAAGCTTGTAAATCGACGTGGAATGGCACAACCCTCTGTCCTGTGTCATTTTGAATTTCGCGCTAGATATGGCTGTTACCAATTACCGGTATGTGTCTTAACTGTACGCAGGTTTGTTCAAGACAGATCTGCACGAAACAAAATTGTACATTTTAAAGAACAGGTGAAAGCAGACCCATATATCGTTCATCAGTATCAACACAGACTGGGGTGTTTGATTTATCGGACTAGTAGGAGACCTACAAAACACTCGCAAAGGGACACCACTCAGCTTGACTAACAGCCGAAAGTAATGGTTATTCGATAATAAATAAATAGATTCGCATCACTCCTGGAACAGATAAACATTTCTAGATTTATTGTTACCTCTACCGTTCATTTTTTAACAAGCAAAATTAATTACCGTTATATTTTTTTTTTTTAATTTCAAAGTGGAAAAGTAGCATTTCTTGTCACGGTTCCTTATGCCCCATTCAGCGCTTGATTGTTTGGTGGATCAAAAAATATTTGCTGTTCATTTGATGAAATGACTTATTAAACTTTAAATAATACGACAATCTATTGCAGACCTTAGGAAATTGTTTTAATGCAAAAATTGTATATACAAAACTAGGCTAATTCATTGAAACAATTGAAGCCATGATCGATTTGTATTACAACACACTTTTCATTAACATTTGACAAGATTTTTAAGTATACCTGAAATATTTATTGTTGCTAACATTTTGTTTGGTGACTCCTTTTATTGTATCTTTCAATATAAAGAATAGATAGAATAAAGTTGAAATTAGTGAAATTCAAGGAGTATGATGATAGTGCTTGAAAATGTTCCGTTGTGTCATCTTATTAAGATCATCCGGGGTAGTTGATCCATTGTGTCATCTTATTACGATCATCCAGGGTAGTTGATCCGTTGTGTCATCTTATTACGATCATCCGGGGTAGTTGATTTGTAATCAATATTATGGATGGAACGTCACATCTTATTTCCTTAGCGTCACGTATCTTGGTTTTGAACAGAACAGAACAGAAAGTTTATTCAGTACTTTAGACCCCCAGCCCATAATATTTAACATAATAATACAGAGTATAATACACAGTACCACATAACAGTATTGTAAAATACATTTATTTAGGTGTTGATATTGATACTTTTTAACAGACCATCTCTTAGTTTTAAAGCAAAACACACATATTTTGAAACATTAATAAGGGTTATTTTCTGAACGGACATTAGATTTGTGATTTTTTCTCCTGAAGGTTTGATATAATAATCTCCTCGAGATATTTCAGTCTTTAATTGGTATAAGAAGTACATATACATAGAAATGATACTCATCGTTTACACACTTGATATTTTCTTTCAGATATAATTCGCAAACTCTGATTTCTTTCATTGTTAGTATGTCTTCATCGTTCAATCATTAAATCTTGTTTAAAACATCGAAAATATGCAGGATGCTTTTGTGAAAATGAAAGGTAGATCTAATGTTAAAAATTTCTCTGTATCCAATAACAACTTGTACTGTCAATAATAAACATACTTTGTAAAAAAGCCTATTTTACTTGACCAGATCTGTATCAAGGAATAGAATAGACTTTGTCTGAACATGGTCAGAAACTGTCACCCATTTCTTGCCATTAACCAAAATCATGAGAGAATAAAATATTTTTAAGTTTGCTAGCCCATGTGCTTTTGCCGGCATCATCTAGTTTTAAAAAATATAATATAACATTAGAAATAATATCTGCTTGTCGGCATATGTATAATTTTCGTCCAGTACTTTACACATTTGAATATATAAGTGGTATTCAAAGAGCATGGTCCACATTCACCAAGACTGACATAATTATTCACAGTATTTTGTACGTTAAAAAATCTTTTACAAACTCTGTGTTGAATTGCTTCTATTTCTGGTATCTTGGTTTTAAAATCTTAGTCGTTAGTTTTGTTTAGCACACCTCTTACTTCTCATATTCATGAGCTGAACCAAGGTTGCTCGTAAGTTCTAATTTTTAACCGATTAGCATTTTGACTTTAACACTATTTTCCAAAAGAATCCATGCAAACCATAAAGTTGATACAATTTATACTCACTTATAAGTCGTGTCAAACTACAAACAAGATAGACCCTGATCTGCCGTCACAAAATGCGTCGGGAAATCAAGATCTATGTTGTTTGTTCTACTGAATACTCCTAACAAACTACAGAGCTAACGGCACAGACCAGCATCTATGCAGTTTGCAAGTGGAAGAGACTTATATCGGAGTATATATGGTAGCGCCTACATTTATGGGATGAAAGCCCACTCTGTAAATAATTTATATTGTGAATATAAATCAAAAACTATTTCAGATTCTTACACAAGATATATGGTCTATACTGGATATATTTTTATCATGTAATCTATCTGAATAGCTCGTTTACACAATAGTTTTCCTACTTGTCCGACGCTTTGTTTGTGAAATTATCAAACCCATATTCCTAGTTCTCAAAGAGTTTAAAATTTCGCTTGTCATCCTACCATGGTTTATACGCGATACCATCTTTTGAAAACAATGCCCATTTTATAGAAACGAAATTACCCCCCCCCCCCATTCCAATAATGACGATAGATCATGTATAGAAGCTAAACAACACTAAGGCGTTCGTAAGCATACTCTAGCAAGTAGAGTCACGTAATGTGAATAACTCATCTTTTCTTTGGAACCGTTGAGAGAATATATGTATAATATGTATAAATCAATGTTTTCATACGGGATGCAAACGGCATAGGGTTTTAGCCATTTGTATGAAAGATATTAGGAAAAACAAACCTCGACAAGTCCTTGGCACATATATGCTTCAGGAGAATCCCAGCTGGCTTACGTTTGGAACAAGCGAATAAATCGCACCACTTGAATCGATTAGGGACGATGTTTAAGTGTAGGAAATATTTTAATCTATGTTTTGGGATGATTCTAGAGATAACACGTGAATGAACATATCATGATTCCAGATTACCCGAATTTCCGTCAATATATGCAAAGCAAGGCGTGCAAAATTCTTGTGAAAATTTGTCGCTTAAATATATGCACTATATTAATCCTTCAATATAAAAATTCCAATATGTATTATGAAAGTAGGTGTGATCTTATCTTCCAACACCTTTATTCAATACATTTCAATTAAAAATGAAACTACAAAAAAAAAAAAAAAAAATTGAGCAATGTATATTCGACATGTGGTTCGCTGTAGAACAAATTTGTACCTTTTCATTTTGTAATATGGGCAAGGGGCCTAAAATACTGAATAAACATTCTGTTCTGCGCTGTTTATGTTTTTCTCCACTTAACTACTGTAAACAATCTAGTCCATTTTTCAGCTCAAGGAATCGCAAGGGAAACAAATATTAATCAGAATCCACTAAACGTTAACAAAAGTGAAAGAAATTACTTACTCCTGGAAACAGTGATACGTCTTTAGAGCAGTCCTGTTATTAGTTACAGGAAATGAATTCTAATTCCAGAATCACTATCACATTTAGACTGTGTTGTTTCAATTATATTTGTAAACAAATTGAACCAATTCTTGGCAAAGTTGTGAAAACACTGACACGTTTAAACAGTCTCACTCATTTAGTGGAGCGTTTGCCAGCTCTTGTTTTGCGGTCTGCGCTGAAAGCTTCTTTTCTTTTCTTTTAAAGCGGAAAATTAATATCTTTACTTTGCGCACACAGATGCATGGTTATTAATAAATGTAATCTAAATGAACCTTATTGGTACCGGCCAAAATCTGTAATAAATTTCTAGTCATGTATGCCACTACCCACAAATGTTTCGAAATGTTCTATGATTAAGAAAAATGAAACACATATTTGACTTTTCGTAACACAAACAATTTAAAAGCTTAAGAAATTTAGCTGTAGAAAATCTTATGTGACTTGAGTCATAACAAATGTTAGATCAGTTCTATGAGAAAAAATGAAATAATTTTAATATTAAACCGTAGTTTGATACGTTCATTATATAGTATTTAGTCTTTTTAGAATACAAAATAAGAAATTATAAAATAATACAATTTGACAATTTGTAAACATTCTGATTCTATGCAATGACGATTCGCTGGCATTATAAATCTCTCTCTCTCTCTCTCTCTCTCTCTCTC
>JAECUM010070380.1:0-18636 GCA_016617855.1 Megalonaias nervosa | reverse complement strand
TATCAGGATCTCACCGGGAATAAAATCATATTACCAAAACCAAGAGACGATCGAAATCTCATCAAAAAATACATCAGATCAGTAGAGGCAACTCAAGATGTGTTTATAAGGTTGTCTGCAATTGAGCCGTCAGCATCAAGATTTGAATTTGACAGACTGAACGATGACAGAAAACAAATACCACTCGAGCTACAATGACATGAAATAATAAAAACAGCAAAGAATGAGTTTTACAACGATGGTGCTGTTCATGTTTGGTCGACGTTTAAAGTAGATGGTGACGGAACATTTATTGATTCAACAATGAATCAAACTTTTTCTCATAAAATAATACAGAATCTACAGGACTGCAAGAAGTATTTTGTCAGGATACAGTTTATAGCTGGGCAACAAACACCAGATGGATCACAGTGGATCATACGTGATAAAATGGATCCGGTAAAACAATCAAGATCAGCATCAATAGTTATCCTAGACAAAAATACCAAACCAGGAACATATATCGGGACAGAAAACATTTACTACAAGAACACTTATTCTGCCACAGACGTTGTTTACGCAGTTTATTACCTGAATGAACCAGACATAGCTGCTCTTGCTCCCATGAAAACAGGTTCGCTAAATTATGTTGCTCAACGTATCACTGAGTATTTTGTAAACTCCAAACGTGGAAACAAATTAACAGAATCAAGAATAAAAAAATTAATAATTGGGAAAAACATGTTAATGCGACTGGAGCTCACATAGATGACATAGATGAGTTAGAAAAAGTATTGATATTTCAGATAATTGTAAAAACAATAACGAATGAAGTTTTATATAACTCGAACAAATATAGAGCACGCGGTGCTCGAATTATATTAATTGATCATAACTCACATGATTGGACTGAGTCTGTAACAACATTTCCAAGAGAGAGAATAATACGATTTTACCATGGTGACATCTACGAAGAAATCTACAACATAAGTAAGCATGGTCCTGTATCACGGAGATGACCCTGAGTCGGATGAATCAACATTTGATCAGTTTATGTTACCATCTATTTATGGGAATGAATCACTCAAAGAAAATATGAAACATACTTTGGTAAAATGTAACACAGACAACGACGAATTACTCAAAAACGTTTTTACGGCGTCGTCTGCTGTTGTTCATATAACCCAACAAAAAAATTCACGGCGACCAATTGCAAAAGAATTTCTCGATGATGTATCACAATTTTGTGTCGAATTTGGTCATGGCGGTCTTTGGAACACAAAATATAATTTCTCCGATATGCTTTCTGTTTCCGATGTCGCTACTTATCCGTCGGCTTTTCTTGGACTTGGCGAATGTCATCGTTATTTTGAACGATTTGGGAACCAACAAACGAAATGACACGAGTTGCAGTGAACGGGCCCCTACCAAATATCGATCTTACTGGATCTGCGAGATTGACTCATTCGAGTTTTCAGCGAGTATTTATCCAGTTATACCAATTTGGTTTGGTAGACACTTTAATAAACTAGATATCAATGTCAATATCAACGACTGCTGCGTAAAACTTCAGCGTGGTTGGGATCCAAGAATGTTATTACGATATATGTTAGACACTAAGATTTTAACGTCGTTAACGGTAAACTCTGCGATAGTTTCGTACAAACAACAAAAACAAGTTTGGTTACCGCAAGAAGACAAAGAAATATGCAGAAAATCTATTGGTAAATTTACTCAGTGTTCATCACGTCGTTGTACAAGATTAATTATGTGTCAAGCAGAATTAGATTTTGTCATCATGGTACAGCGGCACAAGGTATATTCATGTCACGGAGTAATGCGACAACACGAGATGGAATAATTATTGGCACGATCATTAACTACTGCGACTGCAATTCTCCTCAGTTTACTCCTTTGAGATCATCAATGTTCTCCTACTCATCTATAAACCAATTATCGATGATCAGTAGATTTCCCAATGACGCTGTTAGAGTCTCCCCGGATTCTTTTAAAATTAGTCGCTTTAGAATGGACATGCTTGAGCCATTTATCGAAGAAGACACCAGCGGTAATTTCAGAGACTCCAAAGTCAGATTTCTGGAATTTATGGCGTCCTGATGATCCAATAGTTGTATCCAGGAAAAACATTCATGATTCACTTCAGCGTAAATTATTTGAGCTTCACAAGGAAAACTTTCCTGATCAGCTACTTCCATTATGTTACCGACCAACAGATACACGCCGACAAAATATTCTTGTTGATGTTCCAGGAACGGAGACAAAACAAATTCTCGTTCTTAATGATATCGTCGAGGTTCCAGTAGAGGCTGTACAACAGGCGTTGTCGTTAAACACATCGTGCAGGACTCTAGGATATGCAATAGCAATTCATTCGTCTCAGCGATTAACATTATCAGATACCAATATCTGGATTGTCGATGATCGCATCGAATGATCAAATTTAGTTTATCTGGCTGTGTCCAGAGTAACAAAAATATCTCAGTTACACAGGGTTGTCTGCATGCTAGAGTTGCCAACACCGTCAAAAACAACAACAGCGTCACCAGGAATTATCAAAGTAGGGAAGAAAAAAATTATCTGGTTTTGCGAGAGATGACATTAAAAAATCACGCCAGTTTGATCTGGATGTGGAATTTGTCATCACGCTGAAATAGAGACAAAATAATCACTGCGTCTGCTGTAACACGATAATGTTGTGGTAATATTTTCCTAACGACGTGCGAGAATTTACCGTGTACAGAATCGATAGTAGCCTCGGCCACACACGCAAAAATGTCTCTCTGACATGTCTTGAAAGTAACAGACGTAGAGGAGCTTCGTTCCTCAGAGCGTGTGACTCTTGTTAGTGTTTTTGCTGGCGTGTATCCAATCTGGTGGTAACTGGGTGTTTTCAGGAATTACCTGTATTTGTTCACTGACAAATCCACGTTGAGAAGCTGTTGAATCCAGTCTGTAGATTGGTGGCTGCACAGTAGATCTTACCACGCTGGATATTGTATGTGTTGTTACACTCCACATGGGATCAGTTGCTCTTGCTGCACCACCCTCAAGTTGACCGGGTTCACAGAAATACCTCACTGTTACTTTGCTGCCCAACACTGGTTGTTGTAGCTGATCTGGTGATTTTTGTCGTGGTATGTGTCTTTTTTTTTGCTATTGCGTCGACAGGTTTCATGTTAATTCCACTCGTGGCCTCATTGTTTAACGCGGTCAGCACATGAGGTAGTCTCGCAACCCATTCACGAGATCTGTTCTGAACGCTTAGGGTTCCACTCAGTTATTCTTGGGCATATTGATATTCAAAAAGTCGCCGTGGAAGTGTTTGATTAAATCGTTTAATTATTGCCTGATCGCTATGTATCGCGGTGTGTCCACGTATGATTTTAACGTTATGTTATTGCATCAACGCCGTTACTGCACCGAGAAATTCATTGCCAGGATCAACCTGTAGCAATTGTGGCCACCGCAGGCCACTACGTGACCCGGGTCCTCGCGTATAAATTCGTTCAAAAGCTGCTGAGATTTCAGTTGCTGTTGTAGATGATAACAGTTCAGCCTTTTTATATCTGCTTGCAACATCTACGAAAGTCAACGGGTATTTGTATGTCCGCCGTTCATGTATGTCATGTCGTAAAAACAAGGTATATGTCTGATGAACTTTGTTGGGTGTGCTGACATCAAACCATCCATGTTGAATCGTTTTGGGACGTGGAAGATAAATTTGCTATATGGCCTTTCGTGACAACCAATCTGCGGTTAAAGCACGCGTGACACTTGCTGCATCGGAGAGTTATTTAATTATACCTCTCTAGTATCCTCCTGGACTATAATAAATTGACTACATTATGTAATTGTTGGCGTTTAATTGTCCGCTCCCAACGCTGTTTTACCTTTCATCGCCGATCTTATCAACGAGTGATTCTCGTATGTTTTTATTCTTTATCGAATTCAGCGTGTGGATTAACTTGACATCCATGATATGTTGTTGTTGTAGATCTGGATTTTTATACGCGACATCATGAACATAGCACGCTTGATCAATCGCATTTAACAGAAATTCGCCCGGTTTGGGTTGATTTGTTTTCGTCAAGTATAATATCAAGGCAATTTCCAGGACCACAATAATTGTATCCTGGAAGATGTTTTCCCCAGGACACTTAGCCCATGGCGTTCCAGGTGTTTTCCTGAGTGTCTTAGCAATATCGCCACCCTTTTTGCAACAGGAATACTCACAAACTTAAATTTTGTGTGCCGCATTTTACACATTTACCTGTAAGTGTCGGCGTGTTATTTTTCAACGTAGTTGCTCTCAGAAATATTGTACGAGTGACTGTCTTGCATCGAACACAATATACAATATGAACGTGATTGACTTTTCAGCAACACGCGAGCAAGGAGCGGTCAAGCGTCATCCAATGTTACTAGATTCCATTCGAGCTATTATAACTGGTCCATCTGGGCCAGGTAAAACCCAGTTGTTGCTCAACCTGATAATGAGGTGGCTCAAATGGGGCAAACTTTATTTAGTACCATCAGCCGTGGATGACCAACGATGCTATAATGTTCTTAAGGAATTTAATAAATCTTCAGCTGCTGAAGACGATGTCATTGAATGTATCACAGACATCGACGATGCGCCGTCCGCCGAGGATCTTAATGGGGATATCAACAATCATGCTTGACAAACAAACAAATCCAGCCAGAATATTTTCACGGGGCGACATAAAAACACAGATGTCATTTACGTCACACAGCGGTATACTCAGATTCCCAAAGTAATTAGAGATAAATGTAAATTTTTGGTTATTTTTAACGGGGTTGATACACATACACTGAGAAATATTCATCAGACATGGTGTCCCGGCGACATGGACATAGGTAAGTTTAAAATCTTTTTCGCACATGCTCAGAAAACTCCGCATGGATTCATCACGATAAGTTTACACGATCCAGCAAAACGTCATCGAATTGGTCTCCATAAAATCTTTTATTAAAGAAATACATTTCTTGTATAATGAACCAGGTAAACATTAACGAGATTATCTCCACGATAGAACAATTGCAGCAAGATGGTCTCGCGGTTCAACTCGATGTTGAAAAAATCAACGATGATTTTGAGATGATACAGCAGTGACGTGAAGACGGCAGATGTACACTCACGGTTGAGTACAGATTTCTCAAATTACTCTAGCGTGAAATGGATATGTCGTTGACGGACTTATATGAACAACATGATATAGCTAAATTTGGTCCATTGGCAAGTGCCATTGAGAAATACGATCAGATTTGTCTCTACAATATGAAATTCGAGCGGCTGTAAGTGCTCGTGCGAGACAACTAAAACATTTGTGTCAGATTGCTTGCAATCCGCCGCTAAGATTCCAGAATCCGCCAAGGAGGAATAGCCCAAACAAAAAAAAAAAAAAAAATAATAAAAAAAATAACGAAAAAACCCCAACAATTAACGACAAAAAATATCATTTTAAAAACATTTTTGTCATTGGCCGAGAGAGACCGTTCAAGTTGTGTCACGCACATACAAACTAACAGTCGATTCTTCACCACGTGTGTCAAATAAATTACCGTCTTGGTTGGTTAGTCGGAAACGCATTCGTGACAGCGATGGATTATGACATCATAAATAAACAGGATCATTGGGCACCGACACAATCAAATGACTCGGCGGGACATCTGGAGAAAAGCTGTAAAGAACATATCCCAGTTGGGTCTGCCCTTGTGATACTTGCCCAGACGCGGTATAGCTACCGTCGACTGCGTCACACACCAGATTTACAGAAGTCGTCGATGTGATACTGACAATATCAGGCGACACATGACGACCACCACCTGTTGGATCGTTGTCATGTCTGAGAATATCTGGAGGGTCTTTTATTTTCTCCCATACTGCAACTATCTTCTGAAGATATTCGTCAGCTATATCATGATAGTCTGCTTCATCTTATCAAAATTAGGCCCCGGCAGTTTAAACGTATTCAATCGGTCTTTTTCAGTGATCTTAAAACTATCATAAAATAATTTCTGTTGATCGGCATCCTTTTCATATCTGGCACCCTCATAAATATGTAATGCTAAACGTGAATCATCGAGACTCAGACCTCCTAGATCTCCTATTATTATATTGATCTAATAAATTCATTAAGATATTCAAGTATAAACTTCTCAAACCTCTCTCTTAGTTCTCGCTGTTCTCCGTCGTATAACCTCGTGATCGCGCTGGATATTTTTCCTCCATGAAGAAGTTTATTATCCAGATGTTGGAAATTTTCGAGTAGATCATCATACTCTGTAACTAACAAGCTACAATGACGGTCTTCCGGTGAATAAAAATCATCTCGTTTTGGACGTCGTGGTTTAACAACAGCTAGTGCTGCCATCGGCCATCCTAGCACGGTTCTGATCGACGATTTGTATATGTCAACGGCATAATCTGGCGTCGATATTTCTACGCGGCGCTCAGCGTTGGCTCGTGTGCCTTGATAGCGATCATTCATTATTTTCCTGTTATTGATTTAATTCTGCGCTGAAGTTCATCATTGATTTGTTCGATTTGCTATGATCATGTTGGTACGCTGACTACTTCCAAGATTGGGGCGTGCCCACCAACTGCATCAGCGGCGGTTTTATGCAATTTTAAAAGAGAATTATTAGCTAATCTACCAAATGATTTTTCTCTGATATTTGGCCAACTATAATAAAGTCGTAATTATGCCAGTGCGATCTCATGTGACCCACCATTCGGCGCTTTAATCGGAGTTGGAAAACCAATATCGAATTCCGGCTGTGTTGACATTGCTGATATCATTGCGATATTTGTTTTTTGCTTTGTTATGTGCTCATCGATGATTTCTTCCAGCGATGCCTTCCGCGCACATGCTTGATTATACCGAAAGTATTGTGTGGGATTCATTATGTTATATACTAAGTTACACCAACTCATGTGTTTTCGCGACGAATTCCAGACACCACCAATATGGTATCATTGCGGTTAGGATTTTGTCTTCTGGAATCAGCATGAATGATTCAAAAGGTGTTTTGATTTAACACGACTGAGACGGTTCCGGAAAATTTATTGGTGGAATGACACCATTGACATTTCGTATATATCACCTCAGCGGTGCATCTGATAGTGTTCTTTTGTACTGACCATGTTGCTGATTCAGACGCTACTCTGTATACCATGTTGATGAGCAGAGTCGTGTGAATTGCACCTTCGGCAATCTTTTTGATCTTATCGAGTCAGTGTTTATCGAATTGATTCTTGAGTTGATGTTAGTGAGCTCATAGTTAATAATTTCGATTGTTGTTTCAACGTTGACTAGATCAACAAGTTGTGTATTAATTTCAGAAGGCTTGGTGTTGATGACCGTTGGAATTCCAAAGAAATTATCTATGGTTCTATTTATGCTTCTACAAAATTTTGTAAACGCGGTTACATGATTAGTATATTTAGATCTGAATGTGGTCATTCCATCATTGATTGTCGGGATGTTGATGTTATCCACGTATTTCTTCGTTGCAGCTTCATCGTTTGATTCTGGTTCTCTCAAATTAGCAATGTTATTTCCGCTCAGTCATTGTATCACTGGCTTTAGCAACGCATTTACTGATCTCAGTTCTGATCGTGTTGTTGTTGTTGTCCTCGTATTTTTTGTTGCCACGTCATCGACTGATTGATGTTCTCAAACACTGATAATTGTTTTTCTGCTCATGTTGAGATCGCCATACATTATATATCCAATTGTTCTAATACGTCCAGTAATCTCTCCCATTATTGTTAGAAACGATTCCTCCGAGTTTTTAATCTTACCGGTTTTAGTCAACGGATATTGCTCGACTTTAACCGTCCTTGCTGATAAATCTACATAGAGGATCAATTTGAGATCGTTGTGCCGCAAGTCCCAAGTTAAATTCCGGATTAACACCATGGACTACCGGGTTTATGTCAGCGTCGGCGGCGCCGGCGAAGTTTCTTGGTCGTCTTATGTCAGACTGCGTATGGTTAGGATGGTCAATAATATCCTTTGAGAAAATCATTGATGAACCAGCAGACCTTGAATAATCATCGGAATATCTTGCAAGACCGATTATCATCGTAGCAACATCGACGTCATTGTGACATACTTCGATTTGTCTAATATCAATCATATACACGGCACTTTTAAATAATGCCATAACACCATTAATAACAAATCGACATTGGTCATCTGCAGCATATGGATTATTGTTATCTCTCAAAAACTACCCTGAACTTCAATAAATGCCTCCGCGGGCAAGAAATACTTGGATGTATCTTGGACTCGTTGCTCGATTCGCGCACGTTGGTTTGGTTCATAAGAATACTATTGATAATCACACACGGACTCATCCTTGAGTACTGGTGCATCCATGTCAAATGCTGGATGAGATACACGTTTGAACATTTTTATTATATTCGCTGTTGGATAAAATGACCTTCCAACATTGATCTATAAGTGGTTTGATCAGCGACGACGACGGGCCAGGCCACTACCCACTGTTAGATTTGCGATTATGTTTTTATATCTCATCGGAGGCTTGTTTTGTCAGAAATAGCACTCCAGTTAATTCTTTCAACGACTCATTTTCAGCTTGCTTTATTATTTTGCTGACATTTGGTGGCATCACTTCGGTGCTGGGTCATTTTACTGGAATGCTTACTTTGGTGCTGGGCAGTTTTACTGGAATGCTTGCGCTGAAATGCTTCACATTCGTCTGTGGTTTTCGTCCTACTAATCGTGCGAGTCTTTGTCTTTGATCGCCGAGAATGCTTTACTAGCAACATTACCAACAGTGTCAATAGCCTTATCACGAACAACTTCGATGGCTTTCATACCTAATTGTTTTGCAATCGGAATAGCTTTTGGGGCTATCCTTCTAAATAAACCCTGAATAATATCGCCGTGCATAATTTTATAAACAGGTAATCGTGAATATATCACCCGAACGCTTTCAGGTCTACGTTGGGCATTATGCATAATTATGTCATTTTGTTATCACTCACTGTAGTAATTTCATCGATCATCGCCCAATAGACGCTACTCTCCATGACGCAAACGGTAAATAAACGCAGACAAATAGCGGCTGCTTCATTGATGATTTCATCTTCCACTGATTAATATTTTTAGTCGATCAACATCAGCGAAGATGTTATTGGGACAAAGTTTATCTTGAATCACCGACGATTCAGCAATCACATTACCACCTTGTTTTCTACGACGTCGATCGCGAGTGGCAGGACCATTTCCAGTTGCTTCTTCTTGCTCTACACGAGGCGGTCCAAATTGTGATCTTTTGGACGATAATATATCTCCAACTAATGGATTTTAAAGCTTCATTCACTCATTTATTAAATTCTTCAAGTAAAGACTTATATTTCCCTCTGATTCGTCTTATACCATAGTAGCTTCTAAACACAAATGGAATTCAGTCTGATTCTGGAACATCGTTGTCTTTGGATCTAATAGTTCACTGCGAATTTGATATCTTGGTGCAGCAACCTCTATAGTGTTTGTTTGAAGTTTTATGAAACCTTCTTCGGGAAATTCGGCAGATGGTTTGTTTTATCAGATTTTGCATTTGATGCAACAAGATCCCTCACTTCAGCGATTTCATCACGAGCTTCGTCGATTCTATCAATCGCTTCCTCTATTTCTTCCTGTAATGGTGGCGGAGGAGCAGCTCTTTCAGCTGGAAGTTCTCGGAGAATCTGTTTGGGGTTCTTTTTTTTTATTTTTTTCTTTTGATTTAGAGGTTTGTTCCAACGATGGAAGAAGATCTTTTGTGGCTTTTGTTACTGGTTTAAATAACTGTTTTGTACCATCTGTAAATTCCACATGAACATCCTGGCGTTGTTTTAGCTGCTGTTTTACAGAATCACGGACTGGAAGATACTTCTGAATTCAAGTCGTTGTCGAGCTAATTTAGCTGTATGAGATTCCATAGTAAGCGCAGAATCACTCATTATTATTGCAACAACGATTTAATTGCAGATCACTAAGTCAGCAGATATACAAGGTTATACTGTATTACTGTAACGTAACGTAATTTTTCAGCAACAGCGAATTGCCCGAATCTCAGTTTGACTCAAAATTTAGACATTACCCTGGTCACGTGGGTGACTGGACTTAAAATACATATCCGCTAATAATAACGCGCAGGGTTTCCCACAGCATGATCACGTGTCTGAGTGTGTTAAATACTTATGCGCTATTACTAACTCGCTGCGATTTTACAAAGTAAAAATTGATAATTGTATACTAGTTGGAGAAATCTGTACCCGTTACATTAAACATAAATTTTAAAATAATAGAATACTTGATACATAAATTATAAGATCTAAATGCCTGTGCACGTTTAATTTTTTATGTTTGTATATCTGTGTGGTCACAAATATAATATACTGATATATTCGCTGTGAAAACCACCCATTTTGCCGAAGGCTGTTTAGGAACGTTCTCTAGTATGGTGATATTTATAACGAGCCAAACCTGTTTCGCTTGACTAGCTCTACCTGTGGACTACAGATACGGATTATTCTAAGCACTCGGCAATATATGTAGTACGAATTGAGAGATAATCTTTATTTTTTGTAAATAACACTATTTATATATTTTATTTCAGCTGAACATTCTAAAGCACGGGATAGTTATAAATTATCTAAAACGTTATTGATTTATCGTCAGTAGGTATTATATTAGGTTTTCATAAATATCTCTCAAAGGTGCGTAGTCCAGTGATAACGTCGTTGGATTCCCAAACCATTACTGGTATACTTCGTGGTTCAAATCCTGGAATCGGCATATTGCCGGCGCGTTAAACCTGAGGTTATTTAAATGGGGGTGACAGCGCAAGCGTTCGAAAGTCAACAGGAAAAGGTAGTGATAGCTGACAATTTGCGCACATCGATCAATAGTCGAAACTGGTGGTGGTACGGTTTTGTGCCACCTCGGGTTCGCCTGGGGGTGGGTGTGCAAAAACTTGTCAGAAATCAGTGCGTATCCTTTTGATCCTAGAGCCCTGGGGTTAGCGAAATTTATGGACAACCTTCTGAATTTCTAATATTTCGTTTCGTTTCGTTTCGTATCTAGGAATTCACCGGGGGTATGTCCATGTGACAATAAAGGGGAAACACCTTCCCCCTCCCTTTATGGTAAAAATAGACAGTAGAGGTAAAGAGCCCAAAAATAGCAGGAAATAAATATAGCCAGAAATACACGAAAGATATAGCCACAAATACATGGAAAATCCAAAAGTAAAAATAGTCCTCATTGAAGGGTACCCCATGAGGGACCCCATGAAGGCAGAAATTGAAAAAATTTGAAAAATTCATTGAAGGGTGCCCCATGAAGGGACCCCGTGAATATATATTAACTGGTACAAAAAAAATAAATTGCAATAAATTGGCAACTAAACTGGCACAGACAAAAAGCTCAGCCGCTACTATCTATTTTTTTGCTGCTTAAAACGATATAATAAATATAAAAAAAAAATTTGTTTTGGCCAACATTTAGTCATCCAACAAGTTTTTCTTACTAAAAAATGAAATAAAAATATTAACATTTTATGGCACATAAAACACCATCATAATGTGTCACATACAGTTTTTTCTACTGTTCGTTGGTCATTCCAACGGTTCCATGTATTTTTTTCTTCACCCTCTTCTATTTTCTCTGCTTACCCCTTCTTGCTGCTACTTAAAAGTGTGTTCTTTTTGGAAACGTAACTGTCGTTTAATCACTTTTTTGGTTACAAGAAGTGTTTGATAGCGACACTTTCATGTCCGATGATAAAGAAACACTAAAACTTCAGCGTGTATCTCCATCCAAATTTGAAATAATCTTGTATTACTTCACATGGGTTCAGAACCTTTCATTAATGTATTATAACAAATGCTAAAATCAAGTTGTCGCAAACAAAATTTTATGTTTAGTCCATAAAGTCCAAAATCTTTACGTTTAGTCCAAAATCTTTATGTTTAGTCCATTATGTTTAGTCCAAAATCTTTATGTTTAGTCCATTAAGTCCAAAATCTTTATGTTTGGTCCAAAATCTTTATGTTTAGTCCATAAAGTCCAAAATCTTTATGTTTAGTCCATAAAGTCCAAAATCTTTATGTTTAGTCCAAAATCTTTATGTTTAGTCCAAAATCATGGGATAAGAGACGGATTTAAAGGGGACGAAAAAGAAAATCGGTGGTATCGATTTTAGAAAAGTTTATATACCATCGATTTCCAAAGAAGCATTCCGTAACTGATTCCTTGGCTTGAATATTTTCAACTCGGCTTTAATATTTTGAACAAACATTAGTAGAGGAAGACATAAAAGGTATTAAGTAGCTTTACCATTATAATTCTGATCATGTAAAACTCTGCACGTGATGTATATCGTTATGATTCTGCGGTCTTAAACTAAGTAACACAAAAAAGCGCAAACCAGCAAGTAAACTAAAATTCAACAAATAATTTATTTTGTATGAATACAAAGTGGAAACTTTAATCCCAAATAGTTGTAATAGTTCTACCACAAATCCAAAGTATGGAGTGTTCCGAATAAATAAATTCTAATCTTGAATGTACTGATGTGCCAATGGTCTTAAATGCGCTATGTGCCAACAGTCTTGATGTATCAGAACGATATGATCCAAAATATCCTTGAATGAATTCACAATAATCTCAATTAGTGATTTAGTCCAAAAATCAATTATTACTTATTAATTACAATGAATATTTTAAATAAATAAATCCTCTTACATTATAATTGAATACAACTAAAAGACTGAGCCCACTCGACATGTTAAAATTGGAATTAATAATTCTGATGTAAAGTAAAACCTTTTTTTCTGAAAATTCTCTGTCGTCTTAATGGAAACTTCCACTGAATTCATAAACATGGTCAGACCTGTTTTACTTAAAGTTTATCTGCTCTCCTGTCAGAAATCAGGTAGACCACGTAATTTCCAAGGGAAAACCAATATCCTGAACTCAGATCCATGTAAACATGTTTGTAAATATTATCTTACAGTTTAGTCTACACCAATGTAATATGTTGCTTACAAAAATGACCCTTAAAATCTACAATCATGGACAAAAATTAAGCACACAATATATCCAAAGTCAGCTTGAAAAAGTATTGTACCTGTTGTACTTGATAGGTCGGTTGGTAAAGCGTTATCGGCTGCTTCATTTTGTCCTTGGGAAAGGTACTTAGTTTCCATTTCCTTGGTATGATATAGCAAATGTAACAAAATGCATTTAAAAAAGGCTTCTAAGCCGGGATTACAATATTTTTTAAATCTTGGTTATGTATTTCCATTGCTTCTTTTGTGTCTTTGTTCACATTGCCACTTCGGTTTGATATTTCACAATGTATATGACTAGGGAAACAATTTAGGCTATTCAGACCTTTTATCTTGTAGATTCAAGTAAAATAAAGTAAATATGATTCTGAAAATTCCACGAATTTTACTTTATCAACCAAAACGTACAGAATGTCAAAATTGTCCACTCTTTGGAGTTGTGTATGAATTCAAGAAGTTTCGATGCCTGGTCTTGTAAAATATCCACTTCTGTAAATTTTGCTGGTAACTTTTAAGGTATTCTAGCAAACAGAAAGATGCTGCTTTGGCTTAAGAACTCTCGTCAGTATTAGATGGTATAAACACGGCCAAATGATTACGTCAGGAGGATAGAATACATAAAGATATAAAAGTGCGTCTAACTGTACTGGAAACAAAATTTGCAATGTACTGTGGACGAATGCTTCTACCCGTCTTACGCCAACTTGAGACAAAACTGCAAAACTGCCTGAACAAAGTGTTTAGGAAAACAACACTGTAAAACATAAGAACAACCCTTGGGTCTCTAACGTCTGCATGACTGCAGATAATCTGAAGTTATTTCCCTTCGAACAGAGTGTTTCAACAGCCAGATTGCTAAACGGGAAGATCCGATGTTGGCAGCGATTGTACACAAGGACTCAACGATACTAACTCAGCTCCCAAAGCAAACACCATGATATTAAATGTTCAATAACTTTAAATTTCAGACTGCTCATGATCAAAATTATATTTATCGGTACAGACACATCCTTGATGTCAGTTTCCCCTTCTAGAGAAAACCATATCAGCCGCAGCACTTCCTGGATCAACACGTTTTGGAAACACGTGCTTTCAAGTTTGCACCAAAGAGCAAGGTGCTAATTTCAGTAATGAGTGTTCCAAACTCAAGTCTGTAAAAGGACAGAAATTCCATCAATAAACAACGTCTATTTTTTTCAGCTACAACTGGGATAAGCTCTCAATAGATTCTTTTTACTAAAATCTTACGTTCATTATCAACCAATCCCTGGCCAATCAAACCCACATATACTCTGTTATATTCACCCGTTTCTGGAATGATCCCCGTTTTTCCATATCATTATTACCGTGAGTCCCAAAAAGAAGAACTGTTATTAGCTCTTTCTAAGTATGCACATGCGTGTAAACAAAATTACCTTAGTGCCGTTGAGTAGAATTAAGTGACAGTTGGAAAGAATATTTGTGATACATACACAAAATTATATTAGTATTTTATTTTGAGGTGCAAATTGGATTTAATATGTGGCCTGTGGATGTGAATATGGGGCCTGTGGATGTGAATATGGGGCGTCTGGGTGTGAATATGGGGCGTTTGGGCGTGAATATGGGGTCTGTGGATTTAAAAATGCGGCGTGTGGGTGTGAATATGGGGCCTGTTGGTGTGAATATGGGGCGTTTGGTGGCAATAGTATAAAAGTGATACTACTTTAAATGAGGGAAGAAAATATTCGGGATTTACAGTAGTAAGCCGTCGAAATTACTCTAGTTTTTCTTTCAAAGCTTTCCTTTTGGGACTTTCTGGTTGCTTATCCTGCGATTTTTCCTCCCACCAATTGGCAAACGGTTAAAAATAAAAAGTATAACAGATTGATATCATTCCTTTACCCACCCCCTCCATCCTAAAAGTCATTACTCATTTTTTCTTTTATTCGTTTGGCGGTATTATTTTCCCTACAGTTTGCAACAAATGCCCATAAGAAATGCAATATATAAAAAGGGCGTTATTGGTAAATAGGCGTGTTTCACAATTAAATATTTTTCATGGACCTAGGAGTGGGCGAGAGCTCCAACTTGATTCACGATTGTAAAAGTAAGTAACCTGATGCATATTATTAGACAAAGGAAAATATTCGGGATATATACTAAATGCATACCCCTAATTTATATGAAAATATACGTGGTAAATACTAAATGCAACGGGGTATATACTAAATGCATACCCCTAATTTATATGAAAGTATACGGGGTATATACTAAATGCATATCCCTAATTTAAATGAAAGTATACGGGGTATATGCTAAATGCATACCCCTAATTTCTATGAAAGGGCTAGAGGATTATTGATTTGCTGTATATAGAAGTTTGTAGAAAACACATTCATATATTTTTTGTAAATGAAAAACAAAGACCCATTTACACATTCAAGTATATGAGAGCAACATGTAATATTTCAGCGTGGTATTTGGGAATCACTCCTTCAGTCTGTGACTTGACACCCTCAGACTTGTTTTCGATACGTTCTTAGCTCGGTAAAAAATGAAAACCAATCAAGCAAACAAGTATTATGAGTTGTTTGTATTTTCATTAAAATACAAGATGATGACCAAAGAAAATTTAATCTGCAGATGACACACAATGCAAATATCAATCAAATTGGTTTCAACCAGCAAGACATATCTCCCTAAAAATTGTTTTAAAACAACTGAAACGTGACGTTAGTCCCGCAATCAAGAACTATTTTTACCAAAGCAGAATAACATTCAGATTTGACATAAAAGTTACTTTCGAGTTGTAGAGTAAGCTAGAATCCTGAAATAGTAGATAACAATTTAACTGAAATTTCAGTTTTTATATGTTCCGTAGTTTCACCGCTCGCATCTCTGCTGTTCCGCCACTAAACGGCTTACTGCTCCATCTGACATCACTCCACTGCAGCACAATAATACATTATTATACAAAAATGATATAGTGAGCAAGGACATCTCGTGTACTATACTACAATAAATGGTTGAACACATGCAATCATTGCGAGAACTATTTAAAAATATGTCTTGAAAAAGAAAGAATAATAAACAAATTCATTTTGATCTGTTTAACAGTGATTTATTTTGCTCTATGCAGGGCTCAAGAAAAAAAATGCCCACGCACTTGTCACTGGGACAATGCTTAAATTGCATAAAATAAAAGCTATGTGATACACTATTGCGTGCCATAAAAATAAAAGCCACGTGATACACTATTGCGTGCCATATTTCCTGAAACAAATTCTGAGTGCATACTTAGATAGGTTGATGAATTCTAATGAGAATAACTCGCGATTTAAATTAGATAACTTTACGCTGATTGATAATAAGGTTGGATGTTTGATTAATTTTAACTCGAATAAATTAAAGAAATGTTTGTGTGTGTGTGTGTGTGTGTGTGTGTGTGTGTGTGTGTGTGAGAGAGAGAGAGAGAGAGAGAGAGAGAGAGAGAGAGAGAGAGAGAGAGAGAGAGATACAAATATACGCCAGACAGAACGGAAAGTGCTATCCCTGGATTTTATAGGAGAATGCTTGATAATCGTAAGCAGAAATAATGTTTAATACAAATACTACTATCAAACAGGTTAGAGAAATTTCTAGAAATTCTCTTACCTGTATGATAGTGTTATCTGTGTGTGTGTGTGTGTGTGTGTGTGTGTGTGTGTGTGTGTGTGTATATATATATATATATATATATATATATATATATATATATATATATATATATATAATTTTAGACATTTTCTCCATATAAGAATCTCGAACCTTTGGATAATAAGATCAACAGAAGAATCACTGGAAAAACACTGGAAGAAATGATAATAATAATAATAATAATAATAATAATAATAATAATAATAATAATATTTAACCGCAGTGTGCATTGGTTTTTACTTGTTGTTTACATTTTCACATTCACTGCCTGAATGTACCTTGCAACCATTCCTTCTATAGGCACAAGAGTTGAATGGAAAATGTACAGTTTTGGGGAAAAAAAATAGATGACAATTGGAACATCATATTAATTGGTTAGATGGAAAATAATATTTTAGCTAGAACTTGTCTATAGTTGTGATAAAAGTACTATTGAAACATTTCTGAAAATTTACTACTGATATAGTGTGTGTGTGTGGGGGGGGTGTTGTATTTTTAACGTAACTTTAACAATTTTTCAATCTTATCGTTGCAATGTCTGCAGTGTGGCAGTTTATAGTGATGTCTAGCACTGGGTGTGTCAAGGACAAGATACAGACTGGCGGAGCCCATCCCTCTACAGACTGGATGACCACAGCCGAAATCCACTGATATAATGTGGCACGCCCTGGACCTGAACACATGGTCGTTGAGCTCATCTTGGAGCCATTCCGCCCTGGCCGTTGACTTCATCGAGGAAGACTTCCGCCCAGTGATTCCGTGCTACCATCACACTATTTTACCCATAGCTGGGAGACTCGTGGGGGCGGGAGCGTCTTATTCTATCCCGTTCGGATCCAATGAACCTGTACCACTGCCCTTTGGTTCCAAAATAAGGCTGATGCACTCGATTGCCATATCCATCTTTCTGTATGCTTGTGAAACATGGACGCTCACATCAGATCTACAAAGAAGGATTCAAACCTTCGAAATGAGATGCTACCGCAAGATCTTGGGCATCTCATACATTGACCATGTAATCAACGAAGAAGTCCACAAGAGGATCCAACAAGCCATCGGATCATATGAAGACCTCTTGACCACTGTAAAAAAGCGCAAACTGAAGTAGTACTGTCATGTCTCAAGATCATCTGGACTGGCAAAAACAATCTTGCAAGGCACCGTGCGAGGGTGCAGAAGAAGAGGCAGACAGAAAAAGAGGTGGGAAGAAAACATTAAGGAGTGGACATGCATGGAATTTGGAGATTCCCAAAGGGCAGTAGAGAACAGGGAAAGATGGAGAGAATTTGTTGTAAAGTCAACGGTGGTGCCCCAACGACCTCTTAGGTTAAGGGATTGACGATGATGATGATGAGCACTGGGGCATCATGCAGCAGACACGTAACATCATGTCCCACCCAGTCACGTTATCCTGACACCAGGCCGACCAGTCCTAACACTAAGCCCTTAATACTATGCGCCTAGCGGGGAAGCTGCTAGTGCCATTTTTATAAGTCGGCTGTGGTTCGAACATGCGATCTTCCGCATCCGAGGTGAACGCTCTAACCACTAGGCCACTGGAGCGGTCGCTGTGATAGTAATATGCGTGGTTTCTTCAAATATCAATGTGCGTAAATTTATTTTGTGTTTCTCATTTTCTCGTTGACTTTTATACTCATGCATCTTTTGGAAAGGTGAGGATTATGTCCCCCTACCTGTCTGTATGTTGATACATTGGTAATGTAGTGTATCTCCCACACCATTAAAGAAACAGACTTTGGAATATGATTGGGGATAGTGTTTAGATATACACAGTGGTTTTAAATGGTTGGTTAATCTGTTAAAAAAGTATATATATATATATA